>BGPT01001074.1:358938-369769 GCA_003297045.1 Symbiodinium sp. clade C Y103
TCGTACCTACCCTACTCCCCGGGAAACACTGCGCCCTTTTTCTCCCAGTCCCCAAAGCTTCGGTAGCACCCATCATCACGAGGCTTTCATCCTAATCTATCACAGCATAGCGTTGCTATATTTTGTTCAACTTTTCTTTCCAAGTTTTGTGGATTTTTCCTCTGACAAGCTGGGAAACAAAACCGCATTACAGATCATCATATTTTTTTCAAACCAAAAATCTGGACGGATCTTTTGGTCAGAGCCTTGAAATGGCTTGGTCCTAAAGGACTGCAGTCTACAGAAGGGGGGTGTGGAACAAACTTTGCTACAAAATGTGTTGGGTGGAAGACTTGTATTTAATTTTTTAGGTGGACTTACATGTGCTTAGATGGTTTTTAGACGGTTTTAGATGTGTTTAGATGGCTTTAGATGTGTTTAGATAGGTTTAGATATATTTTTAAATATATTTAGATGTATTTATTTTCTTCATGTTGGTCCCAAAAAATACGCAGATACTGGGGCCATGTATTTGCAGGAGGCATCCAGGGCAATTTGTAAGAATGTATATATGCGTCTCCAGTTTCATCCTTTGGCCAGAGCCTTCAAATGGCTTTGGGCTAAAGGGACTGCAGTCTACAGAAGGTGGGTGTGGAACAGCCTTTGCTACAAAATGGGTTGGGTGGAAGACTTGTATTTAGGTGTATGTAGATGTGTTTAGACGGGTCTAGATAGGTTTGCTTCATCTTGTTCCCAAAACAATATGCAGATGCTGGGGCTAGGTATTTGCGGAAGGCTGCCAAGGCAATTTGTAAGAGCGGTTTAACTGGAGACGCGCGCGTTCGTACAAATTGCCACGGCTGCCTTATGCAAATACATGGCCTCAATATCTGCGGATTTTTTTGGGACCGAGATGAAGAAAATAGATGCATCTAAATATATCTAAACATATCTAAACCATTCTAAACCTATCTAAATACATCTTAAACCATCTCAAACCATCTAAGTAGATGTAAATACCTCTAAATAGTTAAATACAAATCTTCCACCCAACACATTTTGTAACAAAGCTTGTTCCCCACCCACCTTCTGTAGACTGCAGTCCTTTAGGGCCAAGCCATTTCAAGGCTATGCCCAAAGGATGAAACTGGAGACGCGCACGTTCTTACAAATTGCCATGGCTACCGTCTTCAAATACACGGTCCTAGTATCTGCATATTGTTTTGGGAACAAGATAAAGCAAACCTATCTAAACCCATCTAAACACATCTAAAACCATCTAATTACATCTAAACGCATCTAAATACAAGTGTTCCACCCAATCCATTTTGTTCCACGCTTGTTGGACCACACAATGTTTCATCCATCCTGTGCAATTTTCACACAATATTTCATCCGGATCCGACCTTTTCTGGTTGATTGGCCCCCATGGTGTCTTGCCAGCTCTTGGCACTTCAAGGATTGAAACCAAAAAATTAAAGGAGAAAAAACATGGTTCCTGGGGAAGGTCAAAAATTCAGCACCATCCCATGCATTGCCTGAAATGGGCCCCAAAAGATGTTACAGAATGACTGCCCCGACGTCATTTTATAAAGCACATTGGCCAATTTTTCTCTAAACAAATGGCTCGCCCACCTAAAAGTAGGCCTGCTACAAGATGGCAGGATTCACTGGGCACAAATCCTCACAAAACGGCCTTTTTGTTTACAAAATGGCACCCTCTCAGGGACTCAAGGCCAGCCATTTCGTAAGGGAAATGGACACGGGGATAAATCACCCAAAAAAGAATTCAAAATTTGTCAAAGTTTGTCAAAATGTGTCAAAATTGAAAAAAAATCCAAAACCCTCAGACAAAATTCAGACAAAACAGACAAAAAACAACAGGTATCAAATCAAAATGCCCCCGGATCTATTCCCGGTTCCACAGCCTCCTGTTAAATAAAATGCCCAATGAGGGACCATAAGCACATCCTAGGCCACAAAAAATAACTATATATTATGATTGTTTTTTGCAATGTAAATCAGGCCTTTGTTGTGATTGTATCTGCATGCTATAGAATGCTAGAGAATATATTGATACATATCAGTTGCTTGTTTCAGGTTGATGATATTGAATCTATCAATATAAATACAGATATATATATATATATATAGCAGCCCCAGAAAAGATAGAAAAGTTTTTCCAGGATCATAGATCCTGGAAGCGGGAGGGCCGTAACCGCAAACCAAGACTGAAGAAAACTGGGGAAAAATGAAGATTTCCTTCAAACACACTTAAGAAGGACATCCCGCAAATACAAAACGAATACCAGTAGTACCACACAAGGCGGTGGCGGAAGAGCAGATCCACTGATGGATCAAAAGGTGGTTGGAGCGTCGGCCTATCTATCTGTCTATCTATCTGCCTGCCTAACTAACTGACTGACTGACTAACTGAGTAACTGACGAACTGACTAAAGGACTAAAGGACTAACGGACTAACGGACTAACGGACTAACGGACTAACTGACTAACTCACGAACTAACTAACTAACTAACTACCTAACTAACCAGTAACTGACGAACGGACTAACTGACTAGCTAACTAACTAGCTGACTAACAAACTAACTAACTGACTAACTGAGTAACTGACTAACTGACTGACAAACTGACTGACTCACTGACTAACTAACTGACGAACTAAGTAACTAAGTTGTTAAGTTGTTAAGTAGTTAAGTTGTTAAGTTGCTAAGTTGTTCAATTGTTAAGTGGTTAAGTTGTTAAGTTGTTAACTCAGTTGGTTAACTGACATCTCAAAATTTGCTTAAAACCCTCAATTTTTGACACTTTTGACTTCCAAATGTGCTTGGCGCCACAATGTCGTGCACTTTTTTGACATCGAATCATCCTCGAATCGTCAGAAAGTGGCCCGAGGCCCTCACGTTTTTACGATATTCACTTCCAAATGTGCTTCGCGCCACAGCGCCGTGCACTTTTTTCGACATCTCAACTTCCAAAAGTGGTCCGAACATGTGGTGTTTTTAACAGTTTGACTTCCGAATGTGCTTCGCGCCACGGCGCCGTGCACTTCTTCGACATCTCAACTTCCAAAAGCGCTCCGAACCTGACAGTTTTTCACACTTTTTACTTCCAAACGTGCTTCGCGCCACAGCGCCGTGCACTTTTTCCACATCTCAATTTCCAAAAGTTGCCCGGCCGTGACAGTTTTTAACACTTTTTACTTCCAAATGTGCTTCGCGCCACAACACCGTGCACTTTTTCGATGGCTCAACTTCCGAATAATGTTCCGAACCCCACAGTTTTTAACACTTTTTACTTCCAAATGTGCTTCGCGCCACAACGCCGTGCACTTTTTCCACATCTTAACTTCCAAAACTGTGTTTTGTCACTTTTTACTTCAAAATGTGCTTCGCGCCACAACGGCGTGCAATTTTTCATCTCTCATCTGCCCAGATGTCTCCGCACCCGCCGCTTTAGCGAGCCTACCTCTCGACCCTCCGGAGCCACAAAACATTGGAAAAACACAGTGTTTCGCGACTTTCCTACCTTTTCGCGCACCTGCATCTCTTCTCTTCTGACTTTCTCANCTCATCTCTTATCTTCTCTCTTCTGACTTCCTTCATCTTCTGACTTTCTTCATGGCTGAGCTCTTCACATCTTGGCTCTTCTCACCTCTGCTTTTCAACGGTCCATATTGTCGGAAGTTTCACTTCTAAACTTCCTTCGACTAAACCTCTGGGTTTTTTATTTAACAAAATGCACAACTTTGGTCATCATAATTAGAAACCAAAGTCAGCAACCCTGGCCACACTCTCCCACCCAGCCGTTGCCTAAACAAACCATCCATCCTTTGCCATCCATCTTTTTACCTTGAAATTTTCGATGGGTGTCAGCCGAAGCTTGAGCCAAAGCTTGAACCAATTTTTTAGTCATCCTTTCCCATCCATCTTTTTACCTCGAAATTTTCGATGGACGTCAGCCGTCAGCCGAAGCTTGAGCCAATTTTGAGGTTTTTTTCGTGGCAAAGGCTGTGTGAAACGGAGCAGAAGGTGAGGGTTGTTAGATATTATCTTGATCACTCTGTGGTTCAAGTGGGCAAGTCAGCTTACAGCATTTGCTGCGCTGATGGTGTGTTGCACCACAAGACATGGTGAGCTTGTGAGCTCGTGATTTTGACTTTCTCTATGGTGATTTTCACATACACCAACGTGAGGCCTCAGCACCCAGTACCCCCAGTACCCAGAGAACATCGCCAAGATCAACATTTGTTTAACTTCCGAATTTTTCGTTCTTGAGCGGTCAGGGGCTAAGCCTAGAACCCCACATGTGTGTTGTTTGTCCAGATGTCATTGAGTTGACAAGAGGGGCAAGCAAATTCGGTGGACCCATCAGGACTCCATGCGACGTACGGTCTTTCAAGTGTGTATAAGCGTCTGCGTGTGGAAACCTCCTTGTGGAAACACGTCTGTTGACGCAGGCTTTTGAGATGAGTGTCCGCCGGTGTTTGTCTTTCAAAATGTCTGCGCGTGCCTATTCGTGGTAGCGTGTCTGGGTAAGAGCGTCTATGTGGAACCGTGTTTCTGGCATATTCCACATCCTAAATTCCTAGATCCTCTTCCTCTTCTTTCTCCTTTCTTCATCTTCTTTCATCTGTTTGTATCAAACCCGTATAGTTCGTAGAGCTTCCTCCCAGTAATATGTGCCTTCTCCTTCTTACCCTACTTCTCTACCATGACAAACGCATTCATGCATCTCTTCATGTTTCACCTTCACATCTTGGTATCTCACATCTTTCAGCCTTCTCAAGATCAGCTGCTACATTTTTGTTTCATCCTCTTCTATTAATGTCATATACCAGTAGTACCGCACAAGGCAGTGGCGGAAGTTTCAAAAATGGCAAACCTCTAGGAGCGGCTCGTTGCTGTGAATGATGGATGGCAGAGCGAACCCACTGATGGACCGACACGTGGTTGGAGGCAGCGCAGGGTTGTTGTGGTTGTAGTTGTAGTTGTAGTTGTTGTAGTTGTAGTTGTAGATGTAGATGTAGTTGTAGTTGTAGTTGTTGTAGTTGTCGTTGTTGTAGTTGTAGTTGTAGTGCAGTGCAGTGTAGTGCTGTTGTAGTGGTTATCGTGGTTGTAGTTGTAGCCATTGTAGCTGTAGTTGTCATGTAGTTGAAGTTGTAGTTGTAGTGGTTGTTCTAGTTGTAGTTGTTGTAGCTGTTGCCGTTGTTGTAGTTGTAGTTGTCATGGATCTGAAGTTGTGGTTGAAGTTGTAGTTGGTGTAGTTGTAGTTGTACTAGTTGTAGTAGTTGTAGTTGTTGTAGTTGTTGTAGTTGTAGTTGTAGTTGTCATGTAGTTGTAGTTGAAGTTGTAGTTGTAGTTGTAACTGTCATGTAGTTGAAGTTGTTGCTGTAGTTGTTGTAGTTGTTGTTGTAGTAGTTGTTGTAGTTGTAGTTGTAGTTGTAGTGGTTGTAGTTGTAGCTGTTGTTGTAGTTGTAGTTGTAGTTGTTGTAGTTGGAGTTGTAGTTGTGGTTGTTGTTGTTGTTGCTGCTGTTGTTGTTGTCGTTGTTGTTGTTGTTGTTGTTGTTGTTGTTATTGTTGTGGTAGTTGTACTTGTAGTTGTAGTTGTACTTGTAGTTGAAGTGTAGTCACGTCCAAACTTCAAAAATTGCCCCGAAACCCTCAGTTTTTGACACTTTTGACATGGACATGTGCTTCGCGCCGCAACGGCGTGCACTTTTTCCACATCGGATCATCATTGAATCGTCAAAAAGTGGTCCGAGACCCTCACGTCTTTACGATTTTCACTTCCAAATGTGCTTCGCGCCACAGCGCCGTGCACTTTTCCCACATCGCAACTTCCAAAAGTGGTCCGAACGTGTGATGTTTTTAGCATTTTGACTTCCAAATGCGCTTCGCGCAACAGCGCCGTGCACTTTTTCGACATCTCAACTTCCAAAAGCGCTCCGAACCTGACAGTTTTTAACACTTTTCACTTCCAAACGCGCTTCGCGCCACAGCGCCGTGCACTTTTCCACATCTGAACTTCCAAAAGTTGTCCAGTCGTGACAGTTTTTAACACTTTTTACTTCCAAATGTGCTTCGCGCCACAACACCGTGCACTTTTTCGACGGCTCAACTTCCGAAAAGGCCCCGAACCCCACAGTTTTTAACACTTTTTACTTCCAAATGGGCTTCGCGCCACAACGCCGTGCACTTTTTCCACATCTTAACTTCCAAAACTGGTGTTTTGTCACTTTTTGCTTCAAAATCTGCTTCGCGCCACAACGGCGTGCAATTTTTCATCTCTCATCTGCCCAGATGTCTCCGCACCCGCCGCTTTAGCGAGCCTACTTCTCGACCCTCCGGAGCCACAAAACATTGGAAAAACACAGTGTTTCGCGACTTTCTTACCTTTTCGCGCATCTGCATCTCTTCTCTTCTGACTTTCTCATCTCTTATCTTCTCTCTTCTGACTTTCTTCATCTCTGATCTTCTCACTTCTGACTTTCTCACCTCTGCTTTTCAACTGTCCATATTGGCGGAAGTTTCACTTCAGTCTAAACTTTCTTCGAATATATATAAATATATATATATATATGTATATGTAGATAAAATATTCGTATTACATTGACGTGATACTTAAGTCTGATTAACTTGCTCCTCTTCGCTCTCGGGCCACCCGTCGCCTAGTTTGTTTTTGGGTTCAAAAACCCTCTACAAAATCCCAAACAAGAGTCCCTTACAAATTGCCCCTCTACAAAATCCTTGCGCCCTAGAAAATCACAAGCCGGGGTCCATCAATTAGACCTTAAAAAACCCTTGAAACCGCCTACAGAATCACAAACATGGATCGGACGCGCGCTTTCCCGCTACCCTAAATATCCGTCTACATAGTCCCAAGCCTACCAGAAAATCCCTTTGTACAGCCGCTGGCGGTTGGGATTTTGTAGAGAGGAAAGCCCCTGGGATATCAATAAGCGCATCAGAAACCAGCAGATTCTATCTGGAGCTCGAACGTCGGAACACTTGCTCTGTAGCGCGCCATAACCGCTTTGTTTTCAACCAGGCACCGCCAAATCCTTCCTGCGTTGGCAGCAGTGCTGAGTGCATCCTTTCTCCGCAAACAACACAAACCAGCAATGTCTTATCCAAATTTCCCAGAATAAAAAAAGCAAGTGCTTCCACAAAGACACGAGGAAAGCTGGGGATGCAGGCTGTCAGGCTGACTAACCTAAAGCAATTTCGCTCCGAAGGCGGAAATTCATACGGTATGATATGAAAATACCCCTTTCATCACAACGTGATGCCACTGTGGTAGTCGCCTTCTATGCAAACATCCTTCGGAACGGCTTCATGCATTTCAACGTCAATAGACGAATTGAGGCTGCCTGTTGCGCCAGCCCTTTCCCGAACCAATGCGTTGGAAGCCGTGCTGCGCGCATCCTTTCTCCGTGTAAACACAATCCGGCATTGTGCTAACCCCAAAAAAGATAATAAGAAAGGTATGCAAACGCACTAACAGCTGAAGCTGCAGGTTGAACAAATGCAACCAATTTCGTTCCGAAGGCGGAAATTCATACGGTATGATATGAAAATACCCCTTTCATCACAATGTGATGCCACTGTGGTAGTCGCCTTCTGTGCAAACATCCTTCGGAACGGCTTCATGCATTTCAACGTCAATGGGCGAATTGAAGCTGTCTGTTGCGCCAGCCCTTTCCCGAACCAATGCGTTGGAAGCCGTGCTGCGCACATCCTTTCTCCGTGTAAACACAATCCGGCATTGCGTTAACTCAAAAAAAATGAGAAAGGCATGCAAATGCACTGACAGCTGAAGCTGCAGGTTGAACAAATGCAACCAATTTCGTTCCGAAGGCGGAAATTCATACGGTATGATATGAAAATACCCCTTTCATCACAACGTGATGCCACTGTGGTAGTCGCCTTCTGTGCAAACATCCTTCGGAACGGCTTCATGCATTTCAACGTCAATAGACGAATTGAGGCTGCCTGTTGCGCCAGCCCTTTCCTGAACCAATGCGTTGGAAGCCGTGCTGAGCGCATCCTTTTTCCGCGAAGAGAACAGAATCCCGTATTGCGTTATCTAAAAAAAAATTAAAAAAGGTACGCGTAGGCACGAAAACCAAAACATAGCTGAAGCTGCGGGCTTAACAAGTGCAACCAATCACATTTCCAAAGGGTAAGCCGAATGAAATTGATGCCAGTACTCAGTACGTCTTGCAACCCCTTTGTCTGATGTGTACCCGCCTCCAGAATGCTTTCCATAAGAAAAAGGCGCTTATGATGATATCCAAAAGTTACAAACTGCATAGGGGTCAGATGGAACGCGCTGTAAACATCGATAACAACTTGTTTTTTAACGTGTTTTTGTTAATGGAATGATACGCTTCACCTTTGGGAAACACCGCCAAAGAATGCCTTGACGCCAAAAAACACCCTCAAGAATAAGTGCGCATCACTGCCATCCATAAATTGAATGACTGCAAGCAAGGCATGTTTCTCAAAACATTGTCATGTCAAATAAAATATGAAAAAAGAGATCCGCCCAAAATGCAAATGAAACCGGTGATTCTGCAGAAGATGTCAGCGCCCCCAGTCACTTCCGGGTCTCGGGAAGGCCGCCCCTTCAGAATTTTGCGGGGTGCACCCAGACAATCCTGGGGACGTTTTTGGCATTCCTGGCATGCCCAAGCTTTGAGCGAATGTGTTGGGACGTGTTTGGGGCGTGTTGTGTTTTGCAGATGATTGAATATAGCTGTGGTGCCAAGGGGGCAGGCAACCTTCTACACAGGGCGCCGTTTGAACAGACAAGGCCAATTCAGTTTCCAGAGAGCCCAGGGGTTTAAGATGTTTATGTCTATGTGACCACAGGGGTGTTTATAACATGCCTTTGCCTGGAGCCCATCGGTGTTTTCCATCCGTTTCCCACAAGGGTCATTTTATAGAACACAGAGTCAGGATTCAAGGGTTGGTACACAAAGGCGGAGTTGAGTATTGCCACCAAGAGATGAAAAGCATTAGGGGTTCATTTGGCATGCCAAGATGTTTGGCCTGACTAACTCATATATAATTCAAATAGCCTTCGCCGCCCGCCCGCCCACCCGCAGGCACGCACGCGCAGACATGACACGCAGACAGACAGACCGACCGACCGAGCGAGCGCACGCACGCACCCACGCGTAGACAGACAGACAGGCAGGGGCAGGCAGGCAGACAGACAGACAAACCCACACGCACACACACTTGAACAGAAACATCTTCACGAATTAGGTAGCTAGAGTGCATCCGTCGTGCAAAACACTGTCCAGTTAAACTGACAGGATTGGAGTCATGGAGTAGACAAGTGGTGGCTTGCGAAGCTCGGTCGATAAAACAAAAGTAGGCATCGAAAACTGAATGGTACAGATTGCGACAACTGTGCAGTAAAATTCAATCGTCATGCCGGTTCTTGGCGTAGCCGGTAGCCATTCCCGAAAAATGAGTTGCAGGTACGCAGATTGGCGTCCCAATCTGTACCACCAGATCAATTGGGCGTCTTCGTTGGTAGCGGTCCCAAGTGATCTGCCGCTACCCCCTGCAAAAACCTGATGATGTGAACACTAACAAGGAAAACCAAAAGCAACGTGTGGGCTTTTTCGGAAGATCAGATCCGCGGGCATCAAAGTCGCAAAATGAGACGATGCAAAACGACCTGATAGATCTAAACAAGATCAAAAGAATTGAGGGAAACCCGCTCACAAGTTGAGGTGGTCAGTGTCAGTCAACTGAACGTCATCGGTCGGGTCGGAATCCATGGAAAGGGAAGAGACCAGAGGAGGGGTCCCAAGGGATTGAGCAGCTGCGACAACCTCTGACAGCTGTTGAATCTGTATAGCCAAAGTGCTCAATTGGACAGAATCGAAAGCAGCCAAAACATCAGAATCCCGTGCCATCGCAAGAAGTTGATTCTGGTATTGCTCCAGAGAGGTAGCACCAGGTAAATTGCGAATCTCATTGATCAATCGGACCGCTGACACCGTAGCCGGATCCAAGACTTCTGTCGGAGAAGTCGGTGGGGTTGCAGGATGTAATTCAGGAACAGAATCGATGGGATAGGTTTCCAATCCATAGTGTTGGCGCCAATAATTTCCCATACGCTGAGCAGTTGGCCAATCCCCCACCAGCTTGAAGAAGAAGAACTCCACTTGCCCTGAGCATCGAATATTGATTACAATCAATAAACTTTTGACCATATTGATTTTGAAAAAAAAATCAATTATTTTATATTGATTTTTTGATTTTGGAATCAATATTTTTTAGCTATAGTTTTTCAGCTAAAATCAAGAAAAAATAGCTTTAAAAAAGGGCATGGGAAGCAAACAAAAATCAATATTTTTCATCTTGTAATAATTCCTCAATTCCTTTTTTTGCTTTATTTATATAATATTTTTTCGCGCACATAATTATTGTTTCCTTTTTCAAGGTCTTTCTCCTTTTTCAAGGAGCACCGCAGCTGAGTACACAGTCCCTGTTTTGAGGGCTTGGTAGGTGACCTTTTTCAAGGTTCAAGCTTTCTTCCTGCCACGTCCATGCCTTCTCTTGTCAGAAGGAAATGGAGCAAAATGCGGTACTTAGGTGTTAATTTTGTATTCAGCTTGGTGGAGGAGACACCAGGACTGACAGANGTCCATGCCTTCTCTTGTCAGAAGGAAATGGAGCAAAATGCGGTACTTAGGTGTTAATTTTGTATTCAGCTTGGTGGAGGAGACACCAGGACTGACAGAAGATGCCAGGATTGACATTCTCCCAACAAAGTCTTCTGAACTGAAGGTCCAATGTGTCTTAGGGT
>BGPT01001075.1:0-22150 GCA_003297045.1 Symbiodinium sp. clade C Y103
TGATATAGCGAGTGCTATATTAGAAATGACTTTGAGCATTTATTTTGGCCGAGTGCACCCCAATAAGCACGCCTTCACCGCCAAGGCGGTGTGGGCGGACTTGACCAGTTGAATCCAAACTATGCAACCAATTTTGCTGCAAAGGTGCTAAATTTTCTGCCCCAACAGATCCCTTGCAGCGAAAAAGCTGAATTTCTACACATCACACTTAGAAAATCTTAAAAAGCTGAATCATGTTCAGTCCCTCTTGCACTTAGAGATGAGGTCATCAGCACGCCAGGCCGAGCCAGAACCTCCGGTGGCGGCCAAGACCGAAGCTCCTGCACCAGTTGCCGCGCCCCCTGCTGCCGATGCACAAATCGCGGCGATGCAGTCGCAGGTGTCCACCAGGGAGCTGGGTCTTCCTGGGTCCCCAGGGGTCCCCCAGGGTCCTCTGTGTCCATCTTCAGCGATAAGTTCCATATGACACGAAGATCCAACAGATCGATTGGTCAGAGGAAGGATCAGTCCTTGCTGGGGATTCACAAAGCAGCTGCCTCCAGGTGACCATGATGTCCCTCTGCATTGGAGGCCTTTGCCTCCTGTTCCTCGGAAAGTCACAAGCGACAGTGGCGAAAGGTCATTTAGAATATCACTTCGTCAGAAAATATCGCTTGAAGTGATATACTTGAGCCACTTGAGCCCATACTTCGTAGATAGCCGTCGTTGTATAGTCAGTTTTTCTTGAAGCGTCCGGTTCCATTTTCTATCTTTTTCATTCTTTATCTATATCTTTTTCTCATTTCTGCAGTTTGCCATTTCTCTTTCACTTCATTGATGGGAACACGCCCGACCGGATTTTGTGGCCCAGGAATGCTGGCTTGGTTATTGCCTTGGCTCGTTCCAAGAAGTAGAGGCCTTGGTCCCATCGAGGCAGGGGTTGGGCCAACGCTTCCAATTTGTTTTGAGCCTTTGACATATTTTTTTCCTGGACAATTGGTCCGCCAAAAAGTTATGGGGACTCTGTTGATGGGATGTTGATCCAGAGTGATTTCCGCTACCCAGGAGGTGTCAGCCACACGCAGTGAGCTGGCCCACTTTGGCGATGTGTGCAAAGTCAGTCAATTTTCTCGCCTAATCTTCCGGCAGCATACAGCCCATGCTGCCTTTGATGTTCTTTAACAGAGGAACGAAGAACAACCTGTTCGATTTTGATGAACGACTCGAAAGCTCAATGGCAAATTTAAGGATTCAATGCAACAGTCAGGTTTATTTTGTGTATAAATGCTTGGAAGAGCCCGTCCAACAATAGAGAATAGGCTCAATAGACCTTCAACTGGTTGTTGGAATACAAAAAGCTGGTGCATGTCATTTTATTTTGATACCAGTTATTTGAGGTGAAAAGGTCAAATACTCGAGCCAGTGACCATTGTACAAGATGATTGCAGCAACGTAGATTTCACGTTGTGCATGGCATTTCTAGGTGTCTTGGATCAGTGGCAGCAAGAACATATGTCATGTCAAGTCATGTCACATTCCAACTTCGGCGCTTTCGGACACCCATTCATTTCCCTTTCAACATTTTTCAACCATTCATTCCGCTTTCGGAGTTTGAAACTTGATCTGGTAAAGTAGGGAGAAGAAGTCCGGAATCGACCCGATCATGGTTCCAGCCTTCATGCATGAAGCCAACTTTCTCACTGCAATTTTTCGTGTTATTTGGTTGATTTTGTTTGCATTTTGCATCGCTTGTGATACTTGGCACCGACAACATCTCGCTTGATCTCTTCGCTTGAAATCCCAGCAGACATGTATCAGATACCAAGCTGGTTGCCAGTGCTTTCGGGTTGCATTGGTCCGCATGATCCATGAAGCAGACAGTGCTGCGCAAATTACCGACCTGGTAGTGTTGGCGACAGCTCTTTGGGAGCTGCCGCGCATCAGACTCAGCTATGAATTGCAAGTGTTTACCGTGGTGAGAATCACAAGAATATATGTACAACACTCTCGGGGAAACAGCCGCAATAGTGGCACATGTGGATAGGTCCCAAGATGTCCCAAGGGTTTTGAGAAAATAGCTTCGCCTGGGAGGACACTGACTCAAAAGACTAGCCGACTCAAAGCTTACTTGCAAGTTAAGTTTTTGAGATGAAATATGACGCAATGGTGATCGACTGTGCAAGATGTGGTACGTTGAACATCCGAAGTGTAAATCGTGTGTGACCTTGTAAGAAAATGGTACACCATTTTCGCAAATGATGCTGCTTTTCTCCCAGCTCCCACGCTCCTGCGTTCCTGCGCTTCCGCACACACACACACACTTGTGGTGCAAGGCATTTTTTCCATTTCAGCTGCCCCAGTGCACTCTCAACTGGTATCTTAGATCTGAGACACCTTTGAAATCAGTTTCGAGATGATTTCATTAAAAGATCTTCCTCAGCTAGACCAACTCGGAGAACTCGGAATATGAATAGATTCTGACTGAATCTGACGCCTGGCCATTTTTTACCTCGGAATCATCGGAATCTTGAAGGAGGCACTGCTGTTTTTGCAGTCGACTTTTTTTTTTACATAATTTGACATGGTGAATGACATAATGAATGACATAATTTACGTACCAGAGCAGGAGTGTTTTTTCTTAGATCATGATGTTCAAGGCACTGGGGTTTCCAAGCATTTTCGCAGGGGGACTGACGAAGTGGTCCCGCCTCCGAGAACGCTTCCAAAGCTAGAAATAGACATAGGTCAGGCCTGTCCCCTTGGCTGGCTCAACGCTGGAAGGTGCAGCTCAGCGTAGCCATGAAGTTGACACCGTTCAGATTCTTATAGATTCTTGAGTACAAAAGAAGTGTTTTTTGTAACTGGAAGGTAAACCTGATACAAGCGAGAAGTCTGCTTTTCTGACCCCTGACAGGCCACCATCCAAAAGTACATGCATCAGCTGCATCAACATCAATCTATTAGAGGCAGCTCGGCAGTTGGATGCCACAATTGAATCTCAAAGCTTGATTGATCAACACAATCATAATCAGTCCAGGGAAAGGTTTCATTCTCTTCAACTACTTGAAGGAGGTACTCCTCTTTGCCACCCACCAGGAGAGCAGAATTTTGCCATGTATTTACGTACACTTTTCATCCAGCCTCAAGTTGCTGGTGCTTGAAACACTAGGTCCCTCCCCTTTCCATTGTCATTGGTTACCGGGGTTCGAACATGGTAGAACGTTGTGGAAGCATATTTCCATTTCTACATTATTTGAGAGCCAGATGAGAGGGCTCAAAGGCCTGAACTTGCCTTGATTTTATAATATCACAGATTGCGTGTCGCCACGTGAGAAAGAATGCGACGAATGCCATGGGTTTTGAGGCGGCGCAAGAATCTGCCAATGGGGTTTGAAAAGCTGATGCATGGATTCGTCTCAGAGGTTTCTATGCATTTTTTTCTGCCATTGAGGCTCTGTAAAGGAGCATGTTTCACAGTGTTTGCAATCCGAAATTATTTAATCAAATCACAGCAGCTTCATGACGCCACTTCAATCGCGAAAGCATCTTTACTCTATGCAGAAGTTGTAAGATCCTTCAGTCTTGGCAAGAATCACAGCACCGCTTCACTGCATTGTATTGCATCAGACCTTTGGGCAATTTTCAATCAGAATCATGTTGGAAGCAAGCCGCTTGGCAGTGAAGTCTGGGCTATAGTGCTGATCAATCTGGGTTCTGTCGACAAGCTTCTCCCCACAAGTTTGGTAACTGCTCCGGGACGAATATGATGCCATTCACAAATTTGATCAAATTTGCATCTTTATTACATTTGTACGCAGGCACAATTTCATCGTCCCTCAAGGGTTTTTACCCGCATTGCTAAGTCATGCGGGGAGAATTTGAATGGAACTCTATGCGAAATGGGATTACATGAATTGCATAGAAATGTATGGTGTAAGTTCTTGTTCGAGCCAAGAGCCGCAATCGGCTTCCTCTATACATCTTGCGCTCCCAGTTTGTTTGGCTGTAAATAGCTCACAGGTTATAAATGACATCCACGGAGAGTAGATCTGATCCCGCTGTCTCCTTCTAGATGCCTTTGAATATTTCAATTACCGGAACACAAACTATTCAACAAAAATACGATAATATATATATATTATACATATATAATTATATAATATACATATCTATCACATATATATATATATACACATACAAATACAATGTATATCTTATATTCTAATCATTTTGTCCAAGACAGGATGTTGAGGGACACGTTGCGTGAGCTGTGAGGTGCCACCTCAGCTTCTGGCAGCACCTTTGGCTACCGCGTGGGTGCCTAGAAAGTTCCACCGAGCCGAGGCAACAACAGAAATTGACATTTGAAGCTGAGAAGATCTGAGAAGCTTTCAACATTTTGATGGTTGAAAAAAAAACGCAACACGATTCACCTTATCCTCAAGGAAACTATACCAACTGCATAGACACGTCTTGGAACGAGCTGGAAATGACAGGAACAAAAATTCAACAGCACGACAAGCTCGGTGCAACAAAACCTGGGTGATTTCAACCTGCTCAGGTACCAGAAACCAATGTAACTCACTAAGGTGCAACTAAACCAACGCAAAAGACATCTGACGAGGGAGACGGAGAAAGACTTCAACATTCTTAATGTTTCAACTAATTGGTTTTCCAACCTAAACTCCAGGTTGTCGCGTACTTGTACCCAATAGTGAGTTGACATGCTGGCACACACAGAGGTACTTGCCTTTATATGCAAGCTGTCTTCAAACCACCGGGTATTTAGGTACTACTTTGACAATATAGCCATAATATAGCAAACAACGAATTCAATCAATCTACAACCTCTCTCTGCTGTTCTCCTGACAGGCCTGCATGAATCATTGCGAATCATGCTGAATCCATGTGAGCCAAGCCGTGAGCAAAGCCGTGACCAAGGTGGAAATGCCACTGGCTCTTCCAATTTCCGAGCCTTGGATTACTCGGAGATCGTCCAACGGCACTCGAAGCACTGCTCCACCTCCCCTGAAAAGTCCCTACGGATTCCCACTTTTGCCTCACAAACTGTTAACTACACAATTTGCCCCTCCTCTTTTGGAGCTGACCTTTGCGTCTGACTCGAGGAATTTGACTATCAGGGATTCAGGGATTGAAGGCAGCAGAATCAACTTTTCTCGGGACTGAAGCTGGAACCTCCACTCCTAAGGTTGGTTTTTCTTGATACTGGTATTCTTGGTGAATAGGCAAGTACATGACCCAAAGTTTCCTCGATACTTGTGCTGAACATTCTATCAGTCCAACATGGACACCTTCCAATGCCAGTGCTATTTCCATCCAAGACTGCTTCGCAACTCTATGGTCTTGACTGAGGAAGCACAACTGGTACCTTCGTGGGTTTCCGTGCGCGTGGGGGGGACTTCAGGGGGCCATCACGCCAGCACCTTTGTTGAGTGTGGGCCATGACTTTCCATCTGAATTGCAAGCAACTATGGGTCTATGGATCAAACATCGAAAGAAGACCTGCGGAGTTTATACCTTAGCTGCCAGCATTCATCCATGATCAAATGGCATCAGAGCAAAACATGTTTCATGGTTTAGCGGACCATTTCATGTCCATGGGACAAAAAAATCAGCATCTTTTGGGATTGTTCAGTCGAAGGATTTCCTTCAAGAGCCAACATGTAAATAAATCTAGGAAGTTCCGTTTTTGGTCAGCATGCAACACATGTCTGGTCGCAGGTCGAGAGTCGCAGAACTCTGCAAGCCGTGTGCGGAATCCAAGGGTTCTAAGAGCTTGGGGCAACAAGGTGATTGCTTCGTGGATGAAAGCCCAGAGGTTCAAACAAACAACTAAAAACATCTAAAAACTATTTTGCACCGTGGCCAAATGGCTGACACACCTTGATCCTGACATTGCTCTGCTATCGCTATCCTTGGCAGATCCCAAAAAAGAAACCGCTTTGATGCAGATTTTCGGGACTCACCGCTATTTGGGATTGGCGAGGATTCCCGAGGACTGGTGCACTTTAAGTCGTGTTTTTTCTTGTTTCGGCATTTTGTGTCGGGATCACGATGCTCACGTGTCGAGGCCCAAACCACCAAGGGCTTCGAGGCTGGGAGAACGAGCCATCCTGGGCCATCCTGCATGAGGACTGCAAATTGAAGGAAGATGGATCCATTGTACCACGTATAATGTCACAAGTCACAAGTCAGAAAACTGTCAGAATACTGCAGGACATCATTGCACGTAGTTTGCAGGTGAGATAGAGTCCGATTGCAAATAAACCCAGTGCCCAGTGTGATTTTCCGAAAAGACCTTATGATGAATGTTTCAAAACTGCAGAAATGGAACCCAACGCATTTCTTTGCCATGGGAGCCCCAGAGGCTGTTCAAGTGGCTCCAAAAAGCCCGTGCAGGCATGGCGAAGGAAATCTGTCCGCATGCCGAAGGAGGGTGTGTACTTGCGTTTGGACCTTGGTGTTTCACGTTCTATGAAGGGATAGGAATGGAATCCTCCAAGAAAGCTCTAATCCGGAAGGCTCCACAACCAATACTGTACAGGAGATAAGAATGGCCGAACAAGTGAACCATCTCCAAATCATCACTTTGGACAGGCTCTACTTTCTGACTTGTGAATTGTGTTGCATGGGCACCCGCACTCTCATAAAGTCACTTTATATCTCTTTAATCGTCCATGTAGGAAACTGGTGACTTTGCATTGAAGAATCTGCCGATACTTGCGTGGCTTCAGAACCCACAGCTGGTTCAGATCACTCCAACAGACCTTTCTCGTGTGGCATCATGGGAGCGGCCGAGAGCATGGGAGCGTGTGGGGCTGCTTGCGTGAAGCTGGGCTGCACAGGTGCGGGATCAGACCTTGCAGGGGCTCTGAGACTGTGGGTCATTTCAGTTTGTCCCACGAGTGACCACTAGTGAAACTGCACCCAAGCAGTACGATGGTTTTCCAACAAGGTGAGGACGGTGATATGTACCAGATACCGCAGGTACACTGTCTTGCTATATATCCTGGCTGCGGAATAGAAGCAGGGTCCAAGTCAGCGTAAGTCAGCTGTTGATCATTCCGTGCATGAATTCGCAGAGATTCTCCATTTATCTCCATTTTTAAAGGAACACTTTTCATCTTTCTTTTGTCATGGAACTTTGGTCCTCGAAGCCCTGTGTCCTGAGCCTTGCCACCTTTGTTCCCCCCCGGATGTGATAGCGAAGCGTTTCTAGCAATAGATTTAGCAGCGCAGTAATTGTAGTTTTCAGATCTGCTTGATAGACCACAGAGATATTGTGACAAGACAATATGCTGACGATGGTTCGTTGCAGATTCCCTCGATTTGCCTCATGCTGCCAATGACTTGAGTGCTCGAATGTCGAGGAAATCAAGGGACAGCGGAGATCAAGAATTCGATTCATTCGATCATGTGAAGGCAATCCATTCCGATTATGGCCTTTCCTCCATATCTACGGCGGCATTTGATGAAGATCACATAGGTGCAATGGGTCAAGGATTCAGGGTTTGCATATCTGAAGAGTTGATAGTCTGCACATCAACGTGCTTGATGTGCCAACATCGAGAACATGCAAGGAGCGTCAAACGGTGTTGGCTGCCTCAATTTTGTTTTGCTTATGGTTGATTCTCACATTTGAGCCACTCTGCCGGCTTGCAAGTTCTATACATGAGGATATGATGGAAGTTTGCATGAGACATTTAGTGACCTGGTGTTGTTCCGACGTAGGTAGGTAATACTAAGAAGATTTAGGAAGGTAGGTTGGGAGATTCAATCAATTGACGATGCAGACAGTCAAGAACAGACAGCTACAGCACCATGAATCAAGGGTCATGAGACAGGGTGTTCTCTGCGGCATTGGGAGCTTGTTTCAATCTATATAGTCCTTTTTAAGAATGGCCGGGGACAACAATGGAGAATGCATGTAGCATGGTTGGAAATTAGACAATTTGATGATTTAGCAAGGATCCTCTGGAATCTCTAGGGAACTGAATGCCATCCTTTGGCTCTCGATTCTCATTCACCAAACTCCGTAGCTTGAAGGTGTTGCTTCTCGTTCGTCCTTCACTTCTATCTGCTCAGAGGAGGCCTCAGTCGTGGTGGGCATGCTGTGACTGTGAGTGCCATCAGAGCCGAATGTTTGGAGATTTTTTATGGTTTGAAGCTGTTGGAACTTGTTTTTTTTCCAACATTTTCTTTTGTGCAGTAGTCAGTATTGGATGCTCCTGCAGTTATTCGCTGTTTGCAGGAAGTATCGAGAGAGCCCAACCGCTTGACCCACGAGTACAGAGCCTAAGGAACGGGTGTGAAGCGGAAAGATATGGAGCTGCTCCCCGGGTCCGAGAAATTTCCCCATTTTGCAAGTCGAACATCAATTCTCGGTGCATAAATTGCTGTCGTGCTCCTGCTTCTTGCCCTGCTCCAGTTGACGGATCTTAGGACAAATCTGTTCCAGAAACTGGTTCTATCAATCTGTAGTCACTGTAGTCCAAACCTTCAATTCTTCAGTCTTCTGGGCCGATACAATCAAAGTGTCGCATCTCCTAGGGTCCAGCGAAACGGACTGGGTAAATCCTTGGGTTTGATGGCCAGTGTCACCTCATATCTCCGTCAAACTTATTTTCTATCAAGCCTATTTCTATCAATTGTATCTCCCCTCCTTTAATCTTCAGTTGGGAACCGACAACGCGTAACAGTTGCTTTTCGCTGGTCATCACCGGCACAGTCTGCGTTGTTGCTGCGGGAATGAATGGAACGGATACCCACAGTCTCAGAAAGTAGTCTCAGTTGTGGCTTTGTTGTGCGCCTTTGTTCCTTTCCTTTCGCGCGACCTGTCTATTTTGATGCTGAGTGCACTATCACCCTGGTTCACCGAATGAGCAGTATCCTCAGCCTGATATGTCCTGGCCCAGGCAGCATTTGGAAAACCTGAATGAGTTCTTTCAGGCCATGTGCGAGTGTTTCCGGGTGGAAAGGGATCCTGTTCCCAGTGCTTGTGGTTGTGCCAACGGCAACAGAATGCATGGCTGTAAGATTGGGTCCAAGGGAATCTAAGTTGGTTGTATTGACCAAGAGACCACAGCAATGGGAATGGACAGGACTTTGCTTGCTATGGTGTAAGAATACCTGTCGGAAAGTATGAAATCCGACTTTTGTTCAGCTCTGACCAGGTATTCCTGCCACTGAACTCCTAGACCCATCATGAAGATCCCACTTTTCCAAGTGTCAAATTTTGATGCTGCGTCACTTTGACGCCGAGGGCTTGGATACTGATCCCACGGAGCTGGAAGATGCTGTGGATGCCAAGCGAATCATCTTGCTTCAGCGAAGGTTCGCGGGGCTGGGGTGCAGACGCTAAGGCAAGGGTTTTTTGCACGATCCGAATCCCTGCGAAAGAATAGAATAGTTCAAAACTGCAACAGGATATCAAGAGGGTGAGAACTTGACTACCTTTTCAAACACATTTGCGATGAGAGCTTCATTCGTTGATAGAGTTTGGAGGCAAGAGGCTTCACCGTCACGGCATTTTTTTTGGCAAGTTCTTGCCTCTAGAACTCTAGAACCAGGGGTCCAGAGCTCGAACATGGTCCCATCTGTTTCACGCAAGCTGGCAAGAACAGCGCATAAGGTATACTTTCTTTTGTTTTCCAACTGGACTAAAGACATCACAGGACTTTATTTTGGTAGATTTTGGTTGTTTGTTGATGTCTGCAGGATGGAAACCAATGTCAACTGTCAACTGCTCGGGTTTATCGGACATGCAAGCGCAGTCAATATGCGAGGCTGAATGCTGAGATGACGATCAAAGATGCGGACGTGAACTGAGTCTGCTGTTTGGGAAACGGATACGATCCAGCGTGAAACCAGATTTGTCGTGTCCTCCTCCATACCGACCAAAAATGCTTGCACCCCATCTACTCTTACAAACTGGCAGGTGACAGCATGATCCTCAATGTATTCCACGCTGGATGGCTCTGTAGCTTTTTTCAAAACAAACTCATTGGAAGAACTCATGGTTTGGTGCTTGAGCAAACCAAAGGGGCTTCCTTTTGTGAGATTCGTGACATGCGAAGGCATGCTTGAAAAAGTCGTTGGAAGAACTCGTGGTTTGGTGTTTGAACAAGCCAAACGAGCTTCCTTTTCTGCAAGATTCGTGACATGCGAAGGCGTGCGGGAGCCGGATCAGTTCCTGGATCATTTGTGGCATCAAACCAAGAAATCCTCTATGTCATGTCATTTCAAGTAATTTCATGTCATTATCTGCTACTAGGATCTACCAGGCACTTAGGAACATCCCTTGAAACACGTGTGCATTGGCCACGATCACTTTGAACCTGTTGTGATCTGAAGGAAAGTCGCTGGGACGTCA
The DNA here is from genome assembly GCA_003297045.1 of Symbiodinium sp. clade C Y103. Classification (NCBI taxonomy): domain Eukaryota; class Dinophyceae; order Suessiales; family Symbiodiniaceae; genus Cladocopium; species Cladocopium sp. clade C. Next base: position 10,373 of record BGPT01001075.1, read on the forward strand.
GAGATTTGTTGTGTTCAGAGATGCAGAACATCATTCTTGGATGATGGACTAGTACCTGAAGTTAATCGGGATGGGCTACCTCAGCCACGTTGCACTTCTTATTTTTCTCCAAGATTGGTTGAAGACATTGAAGATCATTGAAGATATGCCACGGTTGGAACCGTTATGGCTTGCCATCACAAGCGCAAGGGCGCTGATGTTTTTACTTCGGCTCGGAGCAGCTGAAGATTCAAAGCTGCTTCCGGGCCACAGCCATGGCTTGGTCCATGGGACCAGCAACGTGTGTGGCTGCCGAAGGGCAACGTGGCTGCCGAAGGGCAGCAAACCCATCACTTCCCAGAGAGAAATAGTGCCGCGTTGGTGCAAGCTGGTTGGTCCATAGCAATTTCTGAAGTAGAGGCAACTGTTTTTACACTTGGAGCAAAGGACTCGAATCATGTGACAAAGGGACTTGACAGATCAGCATTCTGCTGCCATCAGACTGAGGCGTAGCAAATGTGATGGACATCCTACAGCAGGTGGGGGCAGTTTGGAAGAGACATCAGTGCTGGAGCCAGATCCACAGATCTGCACTGCACTCAGGTGAGGACCTTGGTGGGTTTGGTCACCAATGTGTGGAGTTGGTCCATGAGAACCAATTCTACCTTTCGGCAGGCTTGGCTGCAGGAAAACATTGAAGAACCATTGTTTTCGAATTCCGTTGGACCTACAGAAAGATGGTTTCAGGACAATTCAGATAATGACTGTAGTCTCCCGTGGCCATCAAAGAGCTCCTGGTATGAGCCAATGATTTTCTCAAACCTTCAGACTACAGGAACAGCACTGAAAGTTCATGAAACAACTGAAACAACGTTGAAATTGTCATGGCTTCATCGAAACAGCGGGAAAGCTCGGGCACCTCGACCATCCATGGGTCGGTGCAGGTGATGCCGGGATTGGTTCGTGTTCATACGGGTGTCGGCTCAGAGACCTGTATCCTACAGAGCTATTACCTGTCGTGGCCTCAGAAATAGATCGGGGGTAAGCCGGGTAAGCCATGATCAGATGCTGTCCCATGCTGTCCCATGCTGTCCCGTCCCTACCTTTTCCGTTCCATATTGTCCATCGGGGTAAATCTGACAGCTATAGCAGTGAACGGTAGATGATGTAAAGTGACCTGGTCTTGGATCTCACAACAGAGTTGCTGAAATGCATGGCGAACATTGGCATGTTGGGCTTCTGACTCCCACCTTGGATTTCCTCGATCCCAAGTGAGGGGCGGCAAACCGCTCAAGGTTCAAGACCAAAGTAGCAGAAAGCTATGGATAACCAGTAAACGCTCAACTCGCAGACGAACTGACAACATTTAGAATCTGACAGTCAGCCCAAAAATAGTGGTTATTTTGACCACCAGCTAGGAGAACAACATCATGATCCGCTGCAAATGCGGTGAACCTTATCAACTCAGAGCCTGAAAGAGCGAACAGGTTTGACTAGATGGAAGCACTGTTTGACAAGATATGAAACATGATGAAACACGATGCAACAGCCATCTGAAGTCTGAAGCCATGGTGTATCTTTCCTGGGGCCCTTGAGATGGCTGGAGGGAAGCTTTGGGTCCAGCCTTATCTGCAGTGGTTACGACGACAAGCCATCTTGCAGGTCATCTCTAAGATCCTCAACAGCACATGGTGCCCAACGTGCCCAGTGCCAAGACCGTCACATTCACCTTTGCTCTTGACATCTCTTGACATCTCCTGACATCTCTCGACCTTCAAGATATTGCTACTGTAAGACTTTCTGCGGTAGGACAACTCATCATATCACAGTGGCCATTGGAGCCGGAGCTGGGTAGAATTTGGCCGAGTAGTTTAGTCGCTTAGTTCTTTTGCTGGAAAGGGCACACTAGACTTGATATAATATAATATAACCAGCTAAACCAACAGTTGCTGTTTTTTGCACTTTTTGTGCCTCCTTACAGTAGAATCAGCAAGCTCTGCTTCCCCAAGGATAGCGCCTGCTGGGACGTATTTTCGCAACTCGGCCTGGTGTGCTTTGGGAGACGCTCCTTTTGTCTTTTAGCTGAGCCAGCCCCATCCTTTGGTTCCAGGGTTAGCCGTGGTACGAGGCGATCACTTGGAGCAGCTCATTTGGCCTTATTTGCGCTTTGCCATTTGTGTTCCACGGGACTGTCCAACCATTGCGGAGGCCTTGACAGAGATTCCAGATTGGTGTCCAGTCCCTTGGAAGAAAGACATACAATCTGTGACATACTGCAAACTGGTTGAATTGTGTGACATGTTCTGACATGTTCTGACTGCTCGCAGCCTCAGAGCTATGGATGTGCTGAACCTGTAAATATTGTTCAGGTCACTGTGCTTCTGGCACGAGGGAAGTACGTGGAAGAAGGCCTTGTCATCAAGAAGCCTGTTGCATTGAGAGGCCAGACCGAATCATTTCTGCAAACGCCCAACATAAGATGTCAGTCGCCATGGAGTGGAGACATCCATGATATCACAGGGGCTCAGGTTGGTTGACACCTTTCTCAGAGACATGCATTGTCCTGTTTGCCAGAAGTAACGTCACAGAAGGAGTAAGGTAAGGTTTCATGAGAGGTGAACTGTTTGAAGCATCCTATGTTTCTCAGGCCGTTGGGTTGCAGCAGTTTCCCTTACCCTCCTTTCAGGCAACGGGAAGGTGCAGCTGTGCTCTAATGATGGGCCACTGTCTGTCAACTGTGAGGGGCCAGGCCACTCGACCTGAGAGTCAGGTGTCAACATTTGGGTGAGTCTCAAAGTCGGAACTGGAAACCCCAATCCCATAGTTTTGCAATGTTTTGCACAATCTTGGGGAAGTCCGGATAGTCCCCAAACTCAGAGCTCCAGTCGAGGATTCTGAAAGGCATTCTGATCATCAACTCAAGAGCATCGTGGCATTCACAATCATTCACATTCATTCAGAATTCATTCACTATTCCTTTCCGCAAGATCTGTGAGGCTCGCCGCAGCTGTGCAACTTGGACATCGAAAGCTCCATAGAAATCGTCGCCGGAGCCCCTGTCCTGAAGAGCTGCAACCTCTCCGGCGACAGCGGCATCACTGTGAGAGGTAGCGCCAAGCCGCAGATAGAGCACTGCAGCTTTAAGGCAGCGATGGGGGGTGGGATCCAAAGGATCCAAGTGATCCAAGGTCCAAATGATTCAGTGTAGCTGCAGCTGTTTGTAATGATGTATTGTAAGATCTTGTAGGAATATTGTAAGCATGTATTGCTTTGTGTTGCAATGTATTTCAGATACCAAAGATACAGAATGAATCAGAATGATTAGCTGATCACTTTACTTACGCCTTACGCCTAATCGCTGGACTCCATGAGGCGAAGGGATCTACAGTCTTGTCCCTTCGTGATGATGCGGAGGTTCGGAACCAGTTTTTGCACCTGATTCGTGCCCCAGCTCGAAAAAGATGGATTCGCCCAGAATGAGATTCAATGAATTTCAATGATAACAAGAATCATCCGAAATCAATTTGCCAAATACCTTAAAGCACCTTGAAAGCCTTTCCAGATGGACACACCTATGCCATTTGAACATTTCGAACATCTCCCCCTACGTGCCACGATGGTACCACTTCAGTGGTGCTTGGCAGGTGAAGCTCAGCGACTGTTCCTTTTCGGAAAACGTTGGAACGTGCATCGCAGCCAGAAACTCTGCAACTGCGGTGGTGGAGAGGGGGAACTTCACGCAGAATGGAGCACCAGTGATACAGCTGCGAGATTCGACCACACTCCGTTGCCTGTCAATGAGAATTCCTGAGGGCCTCATGGTCTTGTTCCTAGCATGTTTAGAACTGGTGAGTTTAGAATTGATCGAGATTAACTCCACCCAGGTGCTGTGCTGTTGAAATTTCAAAATAGAGAGAAAAACATACACAGAACAAGTTGAAAACAGTGCTTAAGGCATTTTAAGGCTAAAGACTCGATTTGAACGGAGCAACGGAGCGGAGTTCCCCTATGGTGAGATATTTTGAGAATTTGAGGTCTGTCAGACAGCCGACTCGATTCCAACAATGGCTGTGGTATCTTGGTGCGTGGAGATGCCACAGCTCACATCAGCAGCAGCCAATTAAGTGGCCACAAGATGTCTGCGGTTGCCTTTCAACATCAGGCAACGGGATCTGTCTCTAAGAGTCGGTTGCTTGGGAGAAAGCTGGTTCTGCCCAAGCGAATCACCCTTCTAATCACATTTTGCTGGATTTTCATGTCTTTTCTCCTTCCTGTGAGTTCATGGAATGAAGATTATCCAAGCAGAGATGAAATAATACATTCTTTAATTGTCAGTATAAATCAGTCATCAAATGTCTCTGTGAACCGCGGGGCGACCGCCTCAGCCTCAGCGACATTGGGCCAAGGCTGGAACGCAACGATGGTGCCGTGCTGTTGATCAATGGGACAGCAAAGGGCATCATGGTGGAAGACAACGACTTTTGTAACAATGGTCGCTCTGCCCCGGTGATTGAATTCAAGGCCAGTACAGGTGCTGTGAAAGCCAAGATCGTAGCTTGGTTGCATAGGCTCTCGGTATTTCTAGTTGAGCTGGGTAGCGCTGAGTAGTGTGCGTCATGTGAAAGCTGAAAAGTTTGGTCGACCAGGCTGTTCAACTGAGGTCGCGAAGCGCGAGGACGAGACTAATGGTTTAACGCACAAGTTGGCCTACATCAGCGGACAATCTGGAGAAGAGTGGGCAGATCTTGATGAGGGAAAATCCATGATAAGAAATCAGTTTCACGGCTGGAGTTGGATGGTGCTCCGCAATTCTTCATCTTTTTCAAAGTCCATATTTTTATCTTTGTGCTGTTTCTTTCTTATTCTGTGCAGTTCACCTCAGGTCTGGAAATGTGGATGTGCCGTACAAGCTGAAGGATCCTATTCGAGCCGGAAAGGCTCACGACGGAGAAGGTGGACAGATGAAAGGTGTCAGCCTAACGAAGGGAACCAAGAGATGCGTGATTGCCATCAAAGACAGCGCCCAAGCTGCCTAAGCACTCCTGAGTCATCTGTTTTTAGCAGTTCTTTTAGCCAATTTCAGGTGGTTGGCAGTCACATGACCAGTGCTTTTCTTTGCGGCGAGAGCTTTCAACATGGCATTGTGTCGGATGCCCGAAGATAGGCAAGTGCCGGAAACATCATTCATGGTGTGTAGAGCTCCAAGGTGCAAGTGCCACAGTAAAGAGAAATCGCTTGAAGTGCAATGATGCTTGGCTGGTTGCATTTGCAGCTCTAGTTTGCAATCCACCACATTTCATGTCTTTGACATTGTTCAGCAGTTGGTTTTCAGTATGATGCTGAGAGATAGTCTTCAATTTGGCCATAAGATTCTGTACAACTTCTGCATCTTGCCTTGAACCAAAGCCTCCAAGGACGGCTACGGGATATTGATCTCTGGCGACGAGATGCCCATCATCGAAGAGAATATCTTGGAGATCAACCATTTGCTTTAAGGGGGGATGGATCAGAACCAAAACCCATATTATACATTCATATTGTAGCATGAATTTTGGAGGGATGCATATCCATGAACAGCAGCTATTTTGGTGTGAAGAGAAGGGTACCAGGGTTTTGACCCCATACCCAAGTGAACTAAGTGAACAGGCATCATTTTTTCTGTTGACCTTTTGTTTCTGGCAGCCTTTCTTGGCATTTTTTTGGTTGTTCTCTTCTTGACCATTTCGTGTCGGGATGATTATCTTGGGATGGATGTTTCTGAAAGGTATCTTTCATGGCGGTTTAAGAAATCCTTGGGCATACGTTTACATAGTCAAACATAGAAAGTATGGTGAACGCGCTACTGGTTTTTCCATGTCAGGATTCGCTTATAGTTTCTCTTTCCACAAATGCAGAGTCCCAAGGAAGAATGCCAGCACGCGGCTATCTGCATCGAGGGCACATCCCGTGCGCTGGTTCAAAGCAACACTTTGCAAAACAATTCCGGCATTGGAATCCAAGTCCAGGATTCTGCATGCCCCACACTGGAGAGAAATACAGTCTCTGCGCCGAATCTTCCAGCGATCAGATTTGCTGGTAAATCCTCTGGTACGATCAGAAACAACGTGCTGACAAGTAAAGGCAACCATGTGCTTGTGGTTTCTGGAGATGCTTCTCCGAACATTGAGAAGAATACATCAGGAAAGAAGAGGCCTGCCATTCCGTTGTCGGATCAGGCACAAGGTGCTTGCACGTCAGAAACAGAGGGCGATGTGCAGACTATGCTTGAAGAGCGAGCAAAAGGGTTGCTGAATGCAGAAATTGGCTGTGACCACCCCCAAGATATGATGTTGAGGGTATTGGTCTCATCAAACTCCCACTTGGAGCTTCATGAGCCTTCAACTTAGTCCAAGCGTTGAAGCGCCAATGCAAATGCCACAGATGTTGATGGGTAGATATCTGACCCGCAGATTTTTCCCTTTGTTTCCAGCACATAGAAATCTGGAAAACATCGTAGTACATAGACCTCTCGGAAAGATTCAATTTGATGCTGCAAGATGTTGCAAGTATCTTCCGTGGAGATCACCTTTCCTCCAAGCAGTGTGATCAGACCAACTTGGACTATCCTCAACATCTTGGGTATTCAGTTGGCCTGAGGCAAGATCTAGACGTGATACCTTTGAGTGGGGGACCCTAGATCTTTTTGCCTGTCGGTTGCTGCAGAATTGATCATTGAGATCATCTCTTTTGATCAACCCCCAGTCGGCCTGGATTCCAACTTTGATTTGCGAAGGATTCTCACCCTTGCGGGTTGATGGGCTTCACATTAAACTCCTTCACCCGATTCCTCTCGGATTCAGGGGTTTCAACCTTGCTCAGGTCGAGGGCAGAAAGTGCCTGGTCGCAGGCATGTCGCACAGGGATGAGATATCTGGCCTTTCTCCATCTGCTGTGCCCCCGTTGTGTTCAGAAGTCTTGAGATGCAGTTTGATAGTTTTGTTCATTGCAGCGCGTTGCTGCGCGATGCGTGTGATGCTTGTTGCATTCTTTCCACAATTTCAACTCTGCCAACTTTGTGCAGGGGCGAGCCCCCAGTGACTGATGTAGCGCTGAGGACGCCAACCAAGCAGGGCACTAAGAGGTGAAAGGATTGGAACATGTCGTTACGAGGTTTCTTGCTGCAAATTTTCCTGGCAAACCGTAAATGGCCCCCAATAGTATCCAACAGCATTGAAGAATTTCCTGGTCTACTTGGCTTTTAGGGATAGGTGGAGTTTGCATTAGTTTGCCAGGTTTTCGAAGTGCAAGCTGCTGCAAAGCCCTCTCGTAGCCTTGATATGGGTCCGATATCAACCTCTCAGCTGCAGGTCATTTTCCCAGATCAAGGTGCTTCTGAAGTTGCGATGGTTGCTTCGCAGCTTGGCAGAAGTCTGACCAGTGCGATCACCTGACACATCCTGACACTGCAGACGTAAAACGCTGCAGACTGGGTGAACCTTTCACTCCCCAGCCATGATAGCTGAGGACTTCACTCCGCTTGTTGCGAATTGGACTACAAGATGTGCTCCTTAAGGCCTCCAATTCGGATGAACACAGAGAGATTGGTATCAGAAGCGAAATGATCAGTGCCATACTCGCTTTGTTGATATCTCTTTCTTGTTATTGGTCTGCCAGCCAAAGTAGAGAAAGCATATTTTGACTGTAAGCTCCCAATATCAGAAAAAACGGTGAACTCATCACCACAGTGACTGCGAAATGCTGTAGACGGTTTCTCCAATTCATTATACAGGTTTCCTATATTATATACCGAGACGTCTATTCGAAGCCAGTCAATTGTGCAGCGATATTTGAACATGACCAGCAGCACCAAATCTATCCCAGGAACATCATCCTGGGCATGCAGTACGTCGTGGCAGCCCCAGGGCCCTGAGCTCCCTCAGCCAAGACGTTGATCCTATAGGGGCTGAGTGACTGATCCAATGCGACACGGGGGCATCGATTTTTTTGGACAAAAGCACTTTTTCTTTGTTTCAGAATTTGTTTCAGTCTGTTTCAGTCTGTTTCCACAATTGGCCATGGGATTGAACTTCACAACCCACTTCAGCCACCTGCAGGGACCCTGGAATTTTGCTGGTCCAAGGTGCTGCAAGAATGCGCAGAGGCGGAGTGCGACAGCATATTTGACACGAAGGCCCGCATTGTCTGCGACTATTGCCTGGAGGGCTTCAACATAGCATGCATGATACAAGAGTGACATTCAGAATATGTCATCAAAACGGATGACCACATACCTTAAATTCAGCAAGCCTTAGACATGGTTCACGAAGATAATTTTCATCATTGGTTGTTCCAGTCTGTTCCAATCGTTTTGTAGGTCGGATCCTTATTCGGCCGTCAGCATCTCATTTAACGGCACAGGTACAGCAGAACGTAGGTGCACACCTGCACTTGGAGAGCGTCTTAGATGTCGATGCCTCAGAGTCTAGGCGTTGCCCCTCAGGACAAAAATGCATCTCCACTATTCAAGGTTGGCCTTCCGGCTGTGTATAGATATAGAATTACTTTGAAAAGATAGACAGTACGTTGTGGGAGGCTTGATGGACAAAACCGAACATCAATCTTGCCGAACTTGTTCCAGTTTTGCTGAGGACATCGCAGATCAACTCTACCGATCTCTGGGCAAAGCGCACAGGGCTTTTTTGGAGCACGGGTCACCAAGTTGTGGGGCGGAGGCTGGAGAGGCCACAGGGTACGCCCTTCTGTTCACTTTGCACGTGAACAAGAGGCTTTCAGGAGGCTTTCAGGATCTTTCAGGCTCGAAGGTGCTCTTTGGCATTGTCCAAGGTACGTAGGAAGCTGCGATCCAATGCGAAGTGCCACGTGCCTAGAGGGATTGACGATCCGCTTCGATTCCAAATGGATGTTTGTTCCGTGCTGCGATGCAATGGCTGCCTTGCTTTGCGTTGGAAAATCTTTTAGGCAGGTGAAATCGTTCATGCTGTGGTCAAAAATCTTGAGCCCAACACCGACAGATGAAGACCAACAAATTACAGAAGTGCCTGAAGTTGCCGCCTTTGCTTGACGGAGAATTTCTTGCCAATCAGACAGCAGTACTATCAGGTCCATTTCTCACAGATTGATAGCCCGCTGCAGGGCGGCTCAGAGTGTCTTGTTGGTGAACGCAGCTCCCACATGCCATGGAGTCTTCACAGGGCATGGTAGTCCACCACATCCACCATTCCAGAGAGACAGACGTTTTATGTGACATCCAGAAGGGCAATGCCTTCCCACTTTCGGACTGGATTTTTGGTTGCACCTGGCAGATTGAGCTCACCGGCTCACTGCACTGCACTTTCTCAAGAATGGTGCGATAGCTGCGCTGACCCAACTTTTCAAGCTGAGAAAGCCTCGTCGTAGGACACCTCCACAAGTACAGAGCAATGCTGCGAGCTCAGAAATGGCTGTGAGGCTTCTTGCGGCATCTTGTAGCATTTTGTAGCCTGGTACCCTGGTCGCCCTGGACCCCATCTGTGCAACGAATTCTCAAGCATCCCAGCATCCCACCTGATCACAAAATGATTTCGACTGATTCAGGGCCCATTTTTGGCAAAGTTTGCTGAAGCCCCAGCCGATCTCAGGAACAACTGGCCATGGCTGTTGACACCATCTTCGTGACCAACTTCTTGCGTCAGAGTCAGCATGGGGCCTCAGATTGGCATGGCTTTGACCAGATGGATGAGTCATTTTGGTGAGAAAAGGTGAGAATTGTGGAAACCATCATTTTGTTGGGTCTAAAACTTTGACCCATCTAATTGCCTTGCGTTACTAGGATCGCGCGTGCAGTGGATATCATGTCTGGCCAATTGGCTGCTTGTAAATCTTCTTTTACTTTCTTTGCAACAGAAGACTACAAGCCATAAATGCTTTCGGGTCGAAAACGTGGCCTGCTTTAGCTCAGTTGGTCCTTAGGCGGGAAACACCCTGCAGCTTGTTGGGGCACCTGATTGCGGTGAAGCGGTGAAGTGCAGTTCTGATCTGCTGGCGCAGCACAACATCTGACTTAGTTGCAGAAAAGTCTAAGAAGCAGACTTGCTGGGGGCTTTGCCCCCCAGGTGCATGATTCATGGTGTGAGAATTGCCTTATGTACTGTTTTACCATGCTTTAGGACAAGTGGAAGCCTCTTCGTTCCCTGTATATATAATTTCTCTGTGCTCCCGCAACTGATTTGCTTCCCATCTTTTGCCTGTTGTATCAGTGTGCCAAGGCAAGAATTATTTGATGACATGGAGGCTCTGAACCTCCAACTGCCAGAGGTGGTGGACTTGATGGGAGGTTTTGCGGGGACTGGAAGTTGGTTCATCCGATCGGCTGACGTGCTGGTTGCTGTAAATTGACAAATATCATCAAATATCTGTCTGAGCAGCGTGTGCATATGTATATAGATGTAGTCATTTGTGCAGAACCGCTTGAGGATTCGAGTATTCTGCACATTCCTTTCCTCTTTCTGCTCTTGGATTCTTGTCAGTACCATATCCATTCCAAAGAACCTCGGCTCGTAGTTACACAGACTCTACCAAAGAGATCAGAGGGTTATGTACTTTATGTGATCCCATCCACACTGAAGGATTTGGCATCAAAATTTAATCCGCATGAGGGAGGACTCACTCTTAGCCCCCCAAGACAGAACGTGTTTCATTTGAACTTTTGATTCTCATCCTCATGGCACTCTGATGAGATACCACCGCTCAACGGGGCGCAGAATCTGCGCGTATGGCTCCCAGTTGATGTGTGGTGGTCGTGACTTGACGGAGAGCTAAGAGAAAACCTTTTGAAATTGGCAGGTGGAGTTTGTTGATTTCGCTTTGACCGGAGAAGTCTCTGGGCCTTTGGGATGGATTCAGGACTCCGAAATAAACACAAACTGCTAACACCCTCTGAAGAACAGGTGTAAGAGTATCAGACTCTCCCGACCAAAGGCTTGGGCCTTGGCCAAGACAAAGCCGACGCCAGAAAGCCGGCAGAAAGGCTTGGGCGAGGCACTTTCTGACCCTGTGCATTTTGAGGTTGGTCATTCCAGCGTTCCATAATGTCGTTGCATGTCGTTCCATTTCCTACCATGAGCCATGTCGTTCCATGTTGTTCCGTGGGCCATGGAGAAGACTGACTCAAGCAACCTGACTCAAGCAACTTTGGCCCAAGCCGGCTGGAGACAGCTACCCTCTGAGGCCTCTGCAAGGCCAGGATTTGATTTCATCGATGAGCTACTACTACCCCCCACGAAGTTCTGGATTTTGCGCAACAGAAGTTTATGCAGCAGGTCACGAAGTTTATCCAGCAGATTCTGGAGCTAATGGTCCGGGAGGTTGTGCAACAGGTCCCGGAGCCTATGCAGCAGGTCACGAAGTTTATGCAGCAGACTCTGCAGCTTATGGTCCTAGAGGTTGTGCAAAAGGTCCCGGGGCCTATGCAGCAGGTCACGAAGTTTATGCAGCAGACTCTGGAGCTTATGGTCCTAGAGGTTGTGCAACAGGTCTCGGAGCCTATGCAGCAGGTCACGAAGTTTATGCAGCAGACTCTGGAGCTTATGGTCCTAGAGGTTGTGCAACAGGTCCCGGAGCCTATGCAGCAGGTCACGAAGTTTATGCAGCAGACTCTGGAGCTTATGGTCCTACAGGTTGTGCATCAGGTCCCGGAGCCTATGCAGCAGGTCACGAAGTTTATGCAGCAGACTCTGGAGCTTATGGTCCTAGAGGTTGTGCAACAGGTCCCGGGGCCTATGCAGCAGGTCACGAAGTTTATGCAGCAGACTCTGGAGCTTA
>BGPT01001075.1:22254-55999 GCA_003297045.1 Symbiodinium sp. clade C Y103
GATGTTTATGCAGCAGACTCTGGAGCTTATGGTCCTAGAGGTTGTGCAACAGGTCCCGGGGCCTATGCAGCAGGTCACGATGTTTATGCAGCAGGTTCCCGAGCTTGTGCAGCAGGTCCTGGAGGTTGTGCAGGGGTGGCTTGGGCAATTGCTCCCCATGGACAGCGAATTCCTCAGCCTCAGCAGCTGGTGCAACATCGGCACAGCTTCTGGGATGATGACGACGATGACGCGCAATATCTGACACTATGCGCGTACTTCAGGCATTTGCTATATGATGATGATGATGAGAACGACCGTGGCTGCGCAGAAGCTCTTCAGGTGCTTTCAGAACACCGGGAGAAATTGCCAAATCTTGCACCACTCCTTTGGGGCTCATATGGAACCCTAGTGGTGCTGGTTTCAGAGCTTGTCCACGTCTATTTGCAGTTGAAGAGCCCCACTACCATGACAAATGATGCATTGAATCGTGCGTGCAACAGCCTTACCTTGATGCAAAGCCTCGCTGCACACCCAGGTACAAAGTCTCTTTTCCTGAAGGCAGGCATTCCCATGTTACTTTACCCACTGTTGAACATGCAGATCTCAACTCGTGCCTCCGGGTACCTCCGGCTCACTGCCATGGGGGTAATTGGTGCTCTCGTAAAGACCGACAACAAGGAGGCGATTCACACCCTCCTCCGAACTGAGATCGTTCCTTTGTGCCTTGGTATTATGGAGAATGGCGCTGAGGTGGAGAGGACTGTTGCTGCATTCATTGTTGAAAAGTTTCTACAGGATGACTATGGCCTTTCCCATGTTTGTCACACACCAGAAAGGTTCTATGCAGTTGCGTCTGCCCTGGCCAAAATGGTGGACGTTGTTCACAAAGTCCCGTGCGGCCGTTTGCTCAACATTGTGATCAGCTGCTACCTTCGTTTATCCGACAATCTGACGGCGAGAGAAGTCTTGAAGCGTTGTCTTCCAGACTCCCTTCGGTCAGATCAAGGTGTGCAGCATCTCCCAGTGCAAATTCGACGTAGCCTAAAGGAGGATCCAAAGACCGCGCGTTTGCTTCAGAATTTGCTCGGCCGATTGAACCAATGAACTATGATTGCCATGATCATGAAATATGATGAATCTCTCTTGCAGACCCCTTGAAAATGAACATGAATGATAGAACTTGCCAATGCCTCGAGACTGCACTGCAGTGCATGGATAGGTTCGCCAAACCATGTGCAGACCTGTCGTGATGTTGTTGATACTAGCAGCTGCAGTGAAAAAAAGGGGTACGAGTGAAGCCAGACAATCGTGCTCTATACTAGAGGTGCACATAGACATGCACATACTTTAAAAGTGACAGCCGCAGCATCTCTTGTTTTGTGCATGCGGGCTTGACGAATCTTGCTTTTCTTGTTCGATGTCCACAACCAACTGAGTCACCGATCCGGAGAAATTTTGCAATTGGAATTCATGCTTTTGGATACTGAATTCCACTGAGCAGATTGAGGAGACAAAAGGAGTTGAGGGATCTACAATTGGTTGAGGCTGTTGTGCAGGGTCAGATTTTCACCACTCACAGGACATGGTGAAGTTGGCGCAATTGGATGCTGTGCTCCTTTGCGCCGCAATTGAGCTCTGACCCCCAGCTCACCATGATGGGTTCGTGTGGGTGTAGATGTTGAAATGGCAGTCAGATGGGACTGGTGACTGCTGCCGTTTAAAACCCATGTACTGGAATCATAGTCCAGCATCAAGGGGTAGTTCGACATGCGTCTAGTGTTGCCTCCAGATCTCAGTGTGCAATCCTAATTGCATGCTTACTTTGCCGAACGGTTCCTGTGTGGCCTGTGGGGGTAAGTGCGAAAAACGGGATGCCCCCGAGCATGAGATTCTCTTCTGCAAAAAATGACTAGTCCATCTGCGCATTCCTGGGTCTTAAATTTTCGCCGTTTCCCTTAGTTTGCTACTTGAATGCTGAACAACGGTTGCTTAATCTAAAGTATCTCAAACTTCCCAATTTTTTAATTTTGAATTTCCCAATTTTGTCAAAATCCAATGTTTCATAGTCAAACGGACTCACTGCCCTCAGGTTGCACAGTCCAGAAGTGACTGCCACGGAGTCAGAGCTCCAGGACTGGTGACCATCACGGTTGGAAGTTGAAATTCAACTTGACGTTGTAATACCAATAGTATTGGTAATATTTGGCAATAATACATAATAATGTCAAATGTTTTCAATCAGTGTACACCAGACTTGATGAACCAAGGTTTCATCTCATTCAACAACGCGCTGGATACAGATTGATTTCTTTGGGTACCGCACATTTCATTCGATCGTCTCCCGGTGCATGGTTTTGCTGCTGCAGCACCTACCAGGACAGGAAAGTCCTTGTGAATGTGCCTTGGTCACAGACCAGGCTGAAGCATGGCCTGAAGCCATGTCCATGATGTGACCTGGGCACGAAACAATGCGAAACACACATATTGGGGCCCCAAACTCTTGCCTTGATACAACCTGACTCATCTGACTCTGTTGTGATCTCCAGAGGATCTTGGATAACGAGGTGGCAAATATCATCAAAGACCAACATGATCGGCCACTAATATCCGCTGGTCTCAAGGTGCCAGACACGAGCAGCCAATTTGGTGGGGCACCGGAGCCGATCAACTTCGGTAGCACAGGCCGAAAACCTGGGGGTCCGGCGACCCAGCTGAATGCGACTTGATGGAGCCATGATCTAAGAGATCATGGTGGTGATGGTGGTGGTGGTGGTGGTGATGATGATGAACGGACATGGTGAGAGTTGTGAAGCGCCTGGTTGGTTAGGTTTGGGTAATGAAAGAATGGGTACACTCACGGAACACAATCACCTGAACCTACTTCAGTGGGATTGTCAGCTGACGTATCAACAGCTGCACCAGGAGTTTTGTCCTTTAGCACAATGAGATCAATGCCAGGGATTCCCATGACGAGAGAAGTATCGATGCAAGGGTGGGTGGTCAGACTTGCCCCTTTGACTTTGCCTAGATGGCCATGAGGGCCATGATATCTTCTGTGTGTCTCACACTTGGCCGCTGTGCTGAGTTAGCCCCACCAACGCCAAGATCAATCATATGGAGAGGTGCTCCCGGGAACTGCGGCAGGCTTCTGCTCCCAGATCGGCACCAGCAAAGCTTTGGATAGTCTGGTTACATATGCAGATGTTTGTCCTGAATTTCAAAGGTGAGAAACAACATGCTGTTCCCGCCCAAGCCAGCAATAGGTGTGCACAGCCTTTCAGATGCTTTCATAGCAAATTGCATCCTATCTTGATGCAGAGGTGTAGCAGGGTAGCCGCAGTGTAGCCGCAGTTAGGCCAAACAGCTTCAGATTGGGCAGGCTCATTGAGCACCCACAGGGTCAAACATTTACCCCTGCATGAACTCAAGATAGAGATGTTGTGTTGAAGCTTCTGCAGGGTGATCACAAAACAGACCTCTGTGCAGGCCACAGCTTTCTCCAGTGATCATTGACGTGGGTCTCCTCAGTTGCAACATGCAAAGCACTGAGCCCGGGAATATGGTAGGGAGCCCTCGTCTCAAAGTGTGCTCCTCCTAGCTTCCTTGGTGCTTCTCCTGTCCTTGGTTAGAACTGTCCATGTCCTTGGTTAGGCAGTGGTGCACATCATGCAACACCACTTCACCTTTCCTGAAGGCGGCAAAAGGGGACAGAATGGAATAAACTGGCATGAAACTTTCCAGACCGCTGAACTTGGGCAGAGAAATATTGCCCTCGGGATTCGAGAGGAGTCAAAGAATCTCATCATCAAGACTTATCAAATCACTGTGACAACCGGCCTAGTATCAGGCATTCGAACGCGCTTGCATCGGCTTCTCTTCGAGGAGCCAGGGCCCTAAAGTTTGATGTGTGGCGGAAGCCACTCTGCATCATCCTTTCGGACTTTTCTTAAAGATCTTTAAACATTTTCGGACCTAGCCACACCAACCCTCCCAGTCAAACAATGTCTATGTTAGACTATCAACCGCAGTTTTTGTCGACCCAGAGTGGTTGTTTAGCGTTGCAGAGCAAGGTACGGCCTGACTACGGAGCAAGCACAAAGTGTCGAGATCGCCGCCACGACGCAACTGCCTCAATGGCAGCTAGCGACAAGAGTTGGTTGGAACAGGGGTCGGAGAGGCCAAGTCCAAAGGGACTAGCGCAGTCTACTGGGACATATTGGGACAGTGTCATGAACACATTCCTCTGGATTCCTCTGGAGTCTCGTTTTGCCTTCATGACTTCCTCTCAAACGAGTTCATTGGGCTGTTCATCTCGCTCGAGGAACATCGACGGCAAACGTTTGACAGAGGATGTACTGTGGCGGAGCACTTAGAGCATCACTCGCCTTGTGTGGGGGAGCAGGAAACCTGTATCTGACAAGATTTAGGTTTGGTGAATTTCGGATGCCGAACCAATCGTGAATGTGCAGCCATCATTGTTGCAGACAGGACACTTTCCATTTGCATGAAGGTAAACTCAAACCACTGCATGATACTTACGAGACTTCATTTTCACACTCGCTTTGGAGGACAGTCTTCCTTCAGAGTCTGCGGGCAGCAATGTCTTTTCATCATTTTACACTCAATTTGCAATCTCACACTCAACACCGTCGCCAAACAAAACCTTGTGGGTTTGCAAGCAGAAGGCCAATCCCACAGGCTTAGAAGATTCTAGAGGAGCCCAGGCAGAATTGTTGGAAGACCGGGGCGAAAGACCTAAGAATGGCAATTTCTGCTATTTGTTTCTGTTTCTCTTACGAAAGACCTAGTATGTCCACGGAGCTGAGGAACATTGACCAGAAAGAGAAAGCGCGCCTCCGCAAGTGCGCTGGGCTACCTTCACAGGATATGTACATGTGCTATGTGCAATATATAGTATAGAATTTGATAGAAGCGTGTAGAGTCATGTAGGATTTCTACAAATGCAGGATCTTGTAATCTTGTACTTGGAAGCCGGGTCCCATAACTCCTGTGTCATAGCTGGCCAAAGGTGCTGAAAGGTGATGCAGCTGCACTTCCGCCATGTTTGTTCTAGGTACTTCGTGGACACGGGCAAGGACACGAGTCACCTACTCGCGCTACTGGGCGTGCAAATCAGCGAAAGAGCGAACGCAACACTCAGCCGGGACTGCTTCTTTGCACGGACTTTTATGCCAGACATGCATCATGGATTGAAATTCAAGAGTTTGGTCCCGTTTTTCTTGTCACTAATACTAATATATATAAATACACTATACACTATACCCAGGAGATTTGGCTCCTTTCACGATTGTAAAAACACGTGATAGACTACAGTGATTCGAAAGGTGACTGAGGTGATGAATGGTTGGTTGTGTGATTCAAATGAAGAGGACTCTTTCTAGCGTGTCAAATCAGCGCACCAGACAACAACAACTGGATTCCTGAGATTTTGACAGGCTGTAGACGGGGAAGCTTGTAGACTCATTGCTCACAAGCTAACCAGTTTCTCTTGCACAGTGAGTCAGTTTGGAAGCCGACATCGTGAATCCGAACCCAAGTACTGATTCGATCGGATTCTCTGTTGAAATCTGTTGAAATCTGTTCTCTTTCCAATTCTTTCCTGTGTTCATCGAGTCCTCCAGGCCATCCCTGGTGCCATCGCCCTGGATGCAGGGGAAGCTGGCCAAGTAGCAAGCCAAGGAGATGAGTCGGGGATGAGGGTGCCGGATTATTTTAATGAACTTTATAGGTCAGCAAACCCTGAGTGAATTCTTGCTTTGAGCCCCTTTTCGACTCCGATTGCGAGAAGGTCCTGGGAAGTGGCTGATCTGAAGATAAGCGATAATATATCCATAAATATTTTGAATACGTCGATAAATAATGCACATGATATCACCAACCGGTTCATGATTTATGCAGCTTTGACTTCAGCTGTTAAACCGCGCGTGCGCTGGGCCCGGCCCCCACGCGTCCAATGGCGGAGGTTCAGTGCCGTGGCGCAGAGCATCCCGGGTTTGGATGGGTCACATGGTACCCTGTTTGATACTTTTTGAACCAAAAGAGCTTGGGACCTTTCGAAAAAGGCTGTAGCTTTCGTGAGTCCAAAAATCACACTGAAATAATCAGCCAGGAGTAGCGCCTGCATACTGATGGGATTTTATGGGATTTTATGGGATCTCATGGGATCTTATGGATACATTTTGGTGTCCATCCAACTCAGGGTACATGTTTTTCCACTTCTTGCCAAGGCGCTACCCACCACCGCCGGTGGCTTGGAAGCAGCACAGGTAAACCTTCAGTTTCGGCTGGGCTCATTGCACGTGAAAAGCAAGATATGAGAGGCTTGGGGCTGCAGTATTGTACACCAAAAGTTCATTTCTTGGTCAGCCAGACCATCACTGTCAAATTTCCTTGACTCTTTTGCTGAGGGGGAGTGTTGCATCATGTACCATCATATCATATTAATACCTCAAGCCCATTCGCTCAAGGTTCTTAGCAAGAATCCGTTTCCACACTCTACCTTTCCAGTCCGCGGAGTTACCAGTCCCTCGGCGTGTGACGGAGGTTTTGCTGTGTGGGAGTTCTAAGGCTCTGTGGCTTGTGCACTTGATGTTAATCTGCACGTTGCTTTCATCAAAGATCGTTTCCAGAAAGTCCGAATTGTAGGTCGTGCAGAAAAGCAACTCCTTCAAGAGCTAGAAATGGTTCAAGTGGATGCAAGCTGCTTTTGAGTGCAGCATCTGAGGTGGATTGCTTGCAAGTGGTGCCAGACTGAGCAGATGTCTACAGTGACATAGTCCCAGTAACCGTGAACCACTATTATTCCACATTGCTAGTGATGGACTGGCATGGAAAGATACAGGTAGAAAAGAATAGAAAAGAATAGAAAAGATAGTAGCTTTGATGTGATTGTAACAGAATTGTAACATAAGTGTAACAGAATTGTAGCAGAATTGTAGCAGAATTGTAATGTCTTGTATACAACTGGTTTGGCCCTTGGCAAAGTCGTGCATCCGGCTTCGTCAGGTCTGAACTATCCAGTTTTGGCCCACAATCCTCCTGGTTGGGCCCTTCGACTCAGTCTTATCGTGAAAGAATTCTCCAGAAGTCTGTTTTGGTGTTGCAATCCACCTCTGACCGCTGGAAGACATTTCATGCAATTGAATCATATCGAATCAATGATGAGCAGAATGTGGTTCTGTTTGAATCGTGGATGTCACATGTTACAAGACATGATGATTCCGAGGAAGGCCAACCTCCTCCAAGTCCTCTACAGCAGATGATATCAACACCCGAAGGCTTCCTGGCCAAGCAGCGGCGGCGCCTGGCCGAAGGCGGGCGGGCTACGACTTTGTGCTTTTTGGGAACTGAATGATAGTGATTGATAGTGAATGCCTACGTACGCCAGTGATATCTAGCGACGTTTAGCGATATGTTTTCCCAGTCGATCTGACACTTTGCACACTGGCCGTTTCGGATCAGGTGGAGCTGCTAGAGGCGGGTGGGCAGTGCATGGGTAAGGCTTCAATGACCAATGAATAACTAATGAATTTTCCAATGAATAACCTTGCCATGTGACGAAGCACTCCAGTCTTTGGGGGGTCGAAGCCTTGGCCCTTCGGAGGCGCGCGGGGAGGCGGTGGAGATGGCAGCGGCGCTGGGGCAGATGGCATCCTTAGAGCTGGCGGTGGAGCTGGTGGCGCAGGTCAGGACATCCCTGTGATGGAGATACTGTGGAGATATGGAGACATTGCAGAGATTGATTTCAAGAGCTTCCAGATTCAGTCCAGATTCATTTGAGCTCGCTTGTCTCAATGTATCTCTTCTGTGCACTGATTAATTGATTCACTCGACATATTAGACATCCTCTGCTGAGTGAAATTTGTCGAAACTGAAGACCTACACCTGCTACGCCTGTCGCTGACGACTTCGTTTCCGTGCAGGTCGGCGGCGTCGTGGCCGCTTCGGCGCCGGCTACGGTGGTGCTGGTGGCTACGGGTCCGGGGCTGGCGGTAGCCTCGACGAGGAATGGTTTGACGATGGAGGCAGGTCAGCTATGGTCAGCTGGTTGCGGAATGCTCTGGGCAGAATCTGAATTTCAGAACACCATCACTTATCCACAAACAAGAAGCAGTTTTTGCTACCCTGACAAAGGATGTCTTCCACATTCAGTTTGGCCTTGCTCGAAAGGTGACGAAGAAGATCCAGCTGAGGAAGCTGCAGAAGAGGGTTTGGGGATTGGCATGCCAGCAACCAGGCCAAACCAGAGAGGACAGCAGCATTCAAGGTACCAAATGTATCAGGGGTAAGGTGTGATGCTGTCACTTCGGTTTTGACACTGTGGCCCCTTTTCGTCTTGACGACACGGCAAACCCACCGGTCCCAAACCCCAACAATGGCTTGGATGTCATACATGGCGATTGCTTGGCAGAATCATGGGGAATGTTGGAGACTCCCTTACTGAGCACTTACACTTGCTGTTTCTCCGTTGTTGCATTCCGGCAGTTGCAAAACATCGTTCCATCTAAGGTACGTGTGTGCTACCTGGCTTTGCAAATGGAGTTGATGACCGGTGGAAGTAACAAGATTAACACGCCAAGATTAACAAGCCAAGATTACAAAGCCCCCATCCGTTCGTTTTTTGGCAAGCCTTGTTAGCCATGTTTATGTTAGTTTTATCTTATCGTTATGTCAGCTGGTTTTGAATGAGGCACATAGCACAGCGGGCTTGCAGCCTGAGAGACACCCGTCCCGAGGCAACTTCTTCGCACCCGGTTCTGATTGCTACAATGGCCGCTGGGATTTGCCACAGAGTACACACCCCGATACAGCACGCAACAAATGTAGCAATGGGATTGTGGACCGTGGAAGAAGATTGAAAGGCAGACTAATTCAAATAGTCTGCTGTAAAAATGAATTGCAACTGAATTCTGAAGCTAAAAGGTTTGACAGCTACTGGCTTTCTCATGATCCATTCTTATAGCTTAGACAGGGATGTAATTTTGATGCAATGCGGGACAGATGTAAAATGTAATTTTCATAGGTTATTTGAAAGACCAACACGAAAAGAGGGGAGACCTAGTGAAGCTAACAAAAAGTTCCTCTACTTCAGAGGCATTTTGTGGGCGGACTTCTCTGGCTTTGCCTGTCATGGGTCTTGGGTGCCAGATACGCTGATAAGGTACCTTTTGGGAAAGTGGTTGAAGCCATTCCATGGTTTTGTCTCAACGTTAGCTCTCCGGAACCACAACTGAGGCCTAGTTGGCGACGTGGTGAATGTTCAAACGGTCCAAGAGTCAGCTGGCCAGGACTTTTGATGTATGGATCACGATTCCATGCTCCTGCAAAATCTTGTACATATTCAATCGATATGAAGATACGGTTCCGCCATGACCAATGACAGTAATAGTTCTTGCGCAAGCATTCACAACATGGTAGAGCAATAGCAATGTGTGAAGTTGGAACAACGACTTCTATCCCCGGGTTTGCAGGAGGAGTTCCTCTTCACAGTGCGCTGCCTTTGCAGTGTGCAGCGAAGGAGGACAACATCAGAACCGAGACTCCACTTGACTGGGTGTTGGGCTCGAGTTTCACATCTATTCTTGACACTTGCAATGTTGTAGATGATACATGATGATACAGATACAGTACACTAACAATACAGAATTATGTGCACAAGATCTTTGAGAAGTGATTGGGCTAGCTGAAATGTATGCAATCTGTAAAGCACTGGGTTTTGCTGTAAACTGCTTGATGCATATCAATGTATATCTGTTTTCAGCGGCGCGGGCTCTGGTGACCATGTGCCGAAAGAGGGCCGTCTTTGCGCCGGTCGCTTAGAGGTCGCTTGGGTTGCGCCACCCCTGTTGGATTTTTTGAGCTTCGCTTAGCCGTGCCATGAGTGGGGAGCAATGGGATGAGTGGGCCACCATTGCAGTGGCAGCAGTGGCAGCAGCAACAACAGTTCCTCGAAAATCTGTGTGCATCGCGAACCCTCAAGAGTTGCTTGACTGCTTTAACTTTGCTTCATTAAGTCCTCCGCTTTGACTGGGGTCACCTGCAGTGACTTCCATAGTTGTTGGATCGCAAGTATTTTTAGATGTATTATGATTTCTTCAGATTTTACTGTATTCAAATACCCCGTATGATTATCATATGATAGCTTGTTTATACCCTTTAGATCCCTTCAGCCTTTAGGGTTGGAGGAGCTGGTATCGATCTTGGAGCAGGTGCCAAGCCTCGCACAGCAGCTCTTGGTGCCTGCTCCAAAGCCTCGCACTGGCGGACTGCCTTGGCATCTTGGCGACATTTTCCATCAATTTCTAAGGATAATTGATTGATATTGATTGTATATGGGTAGAGAGCCATCATTTATCAGAGATATTAATTTCCATATGGCATCGTGCTATATGGTTCTTGGGTTTTCCATGAATTCCCAAAAATTCTAATGGATGTCTAATATGCCCTGGGATATTGATACTATTGACATCTCTTGATATTGACATGCCTCAACCCTGGGCCTGAATCTGGCTGAATCCGTGGAATCCTGCAGCTTGTAGTCCAGAAGTTTTTGGCCAGCTTGCTGTACAAAGGGTGGCCAACCCCCCTAAAGTTGTCCCTGGCTACACTCCAAATGCGCGGGGCTCATTTTGAAGTTTTAAAGATACAACTTGATAACATCTGGCTGCACTCCCTTGGGTACGAGGGGGTTCAACATAGCATGCTATACTTTGCTGAACACTTCCATTCATTTGAGATGCAAACCTTTTTGCAATGCTCAGGCGCTTCTAGGAAATGCGATCGATCTCATCACCCTTTCAGCTGGTATCAATGCTTGTGAGAAAGGTGAGCAGTGGCACTTGGCCTTGGCTTGTTTGGAGCATCACCACAAGTTGCAGCTGCGTCCAGTGCCTCTGCAAGATGGAATGCAACTGAAATTCTTGGACATGTTAGTATTATGTTAGCACTCAGGTGATTCCACATGTGCTTTCGCATATGATTTCATCATGGACTGCCAGAGCTGTTCATTTGGTGCCTCCCACAGCACCGCGCCGCACTGCGGACATGGCTTGACTGCCTCGACTCAGGATGTGGTGAGCTTCGGCGCAGCCATCAGTGCCTGCGCCAAGGCCGCGGAGTGGCGCTTGGCGCTGCAGCTGCTGGAAGAAGTGAAGCGACGACAGCTGGACCCTGGGCGTTGAGTCCAATGGCCCAGTGGCCCAGCAAGGGCCCAGTGGATCCAATGGGAAAGGTATAGACACTCTGAGGGCCAATCATACTGGAATTGAATTGACAGTTTCTGTTGAGTTTTCTTTTAGTGAAACAATTTGAGACCAGGTCTGACCAGACTCCAAACTGGAAATAGCTGAAGGCCTTGGAGGTGTCGACCTTGTACCAAGGAGCTGAACGTAATCATCTACAGCTCCACGATTAGCGCCCTCGAGCGTGCTGGGGAGTGGTTGAAGGGGATGGAGATCCTGTTGGAGATGCGAGAGAATTCGGTGAAGAGTGGCCTGGCCAGCAGACTCCCAATCCTTCCCCTATCTTGTGGCTTTACAAGTCATAGATTGCGATATTCTGCTACCATGAGAAGCCTCTAAGTGCTTGCTGGCAAACATAGCATCAGAATCCTTCAGATGCCACATCCTCATCTCAGAATGCAAGACATTTCATGCATTTGAATCTCAGCGAAGACAGGCTGTGTAGAGTAGTTCAATACCATGGACCATGGCCGCTGCAGCATCCCACCGTTGGGCGCTTCCATGTGCTTCCATGTGCTTCGCAGGCAACATCATCTCGTTTTGTGCCGCCATCAGTGCCTGTGAAAAGGGCAGTGCTTGGCCCATGGCCCTGAACTTGTTGGAGCTCCAGGGCTGGCGCTTTCCAAACCAAGTTGGGACCAAGGACCCCGCTGTGGAGACTGTGGAAAGCAGATCTCTCACATGATTTCTCCTGCTTTTAGATCTTTTAGCAGAAGTCTCAGGTGACATGGGAAAAAGTATGATGGATTATATTATGGTATGGAACGAGAAATTTTCAGGGCAGAGCCATTTGAATCATTCCTGTTGCTGTCCTGCACGTTTGGCTATGCCATGTCCTGCGAGGGTCCTCGAGCGGTTGTGGCCTTCAGCGCTGCTATGGGTGCCTGTCGCCGAGGAGGCCGATGGCCACAGGCGAGCGGCTGTGAACGCCGTGTTCAGGATTTGATTTGATGAAACAGGATGACACCACCAGGTGGATGCTGTCGCTCCCTGCAGGGAGACAGCTTTCAAACTGGACGTCCCTCGGCCACATGCAAAACATGCAGGTGTTTCATGGTGTTTCATCGAAGTGTGCTGACTTGCCGACTGTGGCAGCATTTGGAGGCCCTTGCCATCTTCTCCAGTATCCAGGAGAAGAAGATCCCAGGTTGGAATGTGATGCAATGTTTCATCTTTTATGTATTGGTAAGTAACCGGGCGGTCATAAGGATACACGTCCATTTGATCACATGATATGGATTGGGAGATCCCTTTAAGCAACCCACTGGAAATGCGAAAGTAGGTGGTTTTATGAAGAAGTCCCTCTTCCCTCTCAGTTTGTGGCGCACGTCTTCGGATGTCTTCGGATGTCTTTGGTTTGCTTGCACTTGCTGCCTGCCGCTTAGAATGCCTTGGTCTAGGGGTGTGTGTGTGTGTGTGTGTCTGTGAGTGTGTGAGTGTGTGAGTGTGTGAGTGTGTGAGTGTGTGAGTGTGTGAGTGTGTGAGTGTGTGAGTGTGTGAGTGTGTGAGTGTGTGAGTGAGAGTGTGAGAGTGTGAGAGTGTGAGAGTGTGAGTGTGTGTGTGTGTGTGTTGCAAGGGAAACGCATATTTCGCAGTCTTCGTGGCACTTCCAATTTTTCCGCAATGATTCCAAGTTTATTATGATCAATGATTATGCATGATTATCATGATTGGTCCTGGATAAACTTTAAATGGCCAAGTCGTTCTTTCCCTTTATGCAAATGCAGTGCATCGCCGAAGGCAGCCTGATCACCTGCAGCACCTGCATCAGTGCTTGTGTGGATGGTGCCTTGTGGCAGACTGCCCTGGAGCTCCTCCAAGGGGTTGAGGCGCCGGGGATTTCGGGGATGACGCCTGATTTTTGATGACTTTCCAATGTAGATCCCAGTGGGCGGTGCTCAGGTTACTACTATCATATTAAATCTATTGCTTGATGGTTTGGAGTCTTTTTCCCCATGGTTTTACTACATTTACATCAATTAGACATTTTTAGACACTTCAAGATGGGGATGGTGGAAATACTCTGCCACTTGACCCGTTCAGCTGGCTCCGCGCAGGATCCAGACGTGGCCATCGTCAGCGCAGTGATGAGTGCCTGCGCAGCAGGCTCTGGATCCATGGCGGATGGAGTACAACGGTTGCAGGTTCTACGGGTTCTATGGATATGACGAATTATTGGTTATATAGTTATATATATATATATAATGTTATATGTAATTATGGTTAATCCGATTAAGATTATGTATTATGTCTGTAGAAATGCATCACAGAACCATGATTGTTGGCGATCTCCCCATCTATCGGCAGGTAGTTAGTAAGCACAGGGGTTCATGTTTTGCGAACTGCAAAGCACCTGGGGTCTGGATTTGGCTGAGTTGCATGCAGAAACAGAGGGCCAGAGTCATGAGATGGTTCCAATTTCTCCATATTTCTCCCATCTGCACCGCACTGCAGGCCGGGAATGGCAAAGCGCCTTAAAACTTCTACTGGAGAGCGAGGCGCCCATGGTTTGTCCATCCCGGCAGCATTGCTGCGACACTGCACAGCGACATGTTGAGTCCTTTAGTAACTGAGGTCCGTGGGCGAATGCCCATAATTACATCCTTCATCCAATTTGTCCTGGCATGATTCAAGCGCGATATTTGATGGTATTTGAATGTATTTGATAGTATCTGATCGCATGCCGTGCCAAGGGGCAGAAGATCAAATTGGATGCAATGTGTTTCCTTGCAGCTATGGATGCAAGTGACTTGGTGGTTTCAATCGGCTGTCACTAAGGGCGGGCTAGTGCTTTGCATTCTGTGGGGCTTGCACATGCATTGTATACTGTGTACGCACAATACCTTTCAAAGTATCAACATATGCTTTTCGAAGCGGTGTGCACGACTTAGATCTGCTGCAGTTCAAAAGTACACACTGCTATCTTTGTCGCCTACAAGTCTAAACAAACCTCAAAACATATTGAACAGTTCATGTGTACATCACATGCAATGT
Organism: Symbiodinium sp. clade C Y103; assembly: GCA_003297045.1. Lineage (NCBI taxonomy): Eukaryota > Dinophyceae > Suessiales > Symbiodiniaceae > Cladocopium > Cladocopium sp. clade C. Next base: position 36,492 of record BGPT01001075.1, read on the forward strand.
GTCTTCTGTACGTTTTGCCCAAGACTCTGCACAGCCTGAGGTGAAAACCAGTACAAGTGGCGTGTGGTTCTTGGCCTCATGGAGGAGATGAAAAAGAAGGGATTGCACCTCAGCTAAACTTAGCAGCTAAACGGTCAGTTGTCCGAGGCAAGTGGTCAAGAGGTGACACCTCATAGTTTGATATAGTTTGTGCGTACCCATGTACCAGTCCATGAGACTGACATGCTGGCAAAAGACAATACTTCGAGTGGCCGGAGAGAAAGAAGTCAAGGTAGAAGACTTGTGCGATGTCACCTTGACTGATTTTGGTTGACGGTCCTTTGGCAATATGGCTCATATGAGAGAGGGTTGATGATCAAGGATGTATTCATGTACGTGGAAGCCCGCGCACACACACAGACACACCTGTGGGCAAATGATAAGAAACAGAGCCTTATTTGCGGATGATTCCGCCCGGGGTTATCCCACTGATAAGTGCGCTCTGTACAGACGGTATGCATGTTTTTGTTTGTGAAACAGGTACTATAGATGTATAAGGATGTGTAGGCATATGTTTATATACGTATGTATGTATATCTAACTCTACCTAACAATCCAACATCAATAAATAATGCATACATCATATATCAATAATATCTATGTACTGTATCTACCTACTAGTATTTCTCTTTTTTTCCAATCGAGATTATTCATCCATTTTCCACTAGGATGTACTATGCATAGACTCTGCATAGACTGAACTGCTGGTCCTGGTCCCTGCGAGTGGCCAAGTGGCCGAGTGGCCCAGGAGTAGCACTTTGGCCACTCGCAGTTCAGCAGTGACTGCCTGCGAGAAAGCTGGACATTGGCGTCATGCGCTGTCGCTTTTCCGCGCCTTGGTGACTGGTGACACCTGAGAATCAGATTTATTACATTTACATCATTTACTTGATAACAACATATAACAACTTCTTTATTATCTTTTCGTTCATTTAATGAAATTTAGAATGATACCCCAAGAATGTGGTCTTCGAAGTTGTGATATTGAAAGTGTGGCGCCATGTATATACTTTGAAATCTGCATCACGTAGGAAAAGTGGAACATGGGCAATTTCAGGCAGTTTTCCCCAAAGCCGAGAGGCACTGGTCAGTTTCAGGTGAGCAGTCTGACGCTGACCTTATTGCCTGCAATGCAACCTGGCGCTAACATGACGCTTCACCCATGCCTGGTCGGAAACAATCGCACTTGTAGGGGCGCCTTGTATCGGGTTTGGGGTTTTACCGTTTTGGCAGGCATAAAGAAGTATTGGGAAGCCAGATGCTGCACGAAAGTATCCGGAGCTCTATCAAATTAGCGCAGGAGCATGGTTGCCACTGTTCTGAAAGTGTCAAAGGTGCAGGGTGGATTTCGAATGCAAATATACCCAACATTCACGAACATTCAGCTTTGAGGGTGTTGCACAGATCATGTCCGACGGAGAGAATCCGATGCGCTGCCAATAGTCTTTGGGGTAAGAAGATGGCAAGCGTTTTTTTGACTCATCAATCTTTTTGGGGCTGATCTTGGTATATTTTGCATGTACATCATGTACCCTCTGCATATTAATTCACACAACATTCATGTGCACAAACATTGTGTATCCAACTTTCACCTTGTGAGCTATCCCATCTATCCCCCTATCTTTCCATGCTGAGGCCGTCCTCAGCGCTTGCGCGGTGCCTGCCTGGTGCCTGGCACTCGACCTGGCTGAGGCGGATGGGGCCGTGGATGTGCTGAGCTTCAACGCGGCAGCATGGCGCAGTTGGACGCAGGTGGTCCAGGATGGAGCCGGAATAGCTGGATGCCGTTGAAAATCTATGGAATAAAACAGACGAAACAGAGTTCCACAATGATCCACAATGGTTCCACAATGATCCACAATGGTTCCATCATGTACCGGAGATAATTCCACCAAATACTGCAAAATACACCAAATAAACCAAATGAATTGTCTGTTGGACTACCACATGGATCCAAATGGCTGATTCGTCGCTTTGTTTAGGGTCCCAATTTGAAAGCTTGGACTAGCAGGATGGACCCAACATGAATCAAAAACTGGGAAGCGCTTGAAGCTGTCATGAGAAAGGACGGGAATTTGGGAGATACACTACTCTGTTCTTTGCGAAGCTCTCGAAGCTCTGTTGCGCCGATGCCGCATCCATACCGAGGCCCTGGATGCTTGTGAGGAAGGACATCGGTGGCAGCATGCCTTCGAGTTCCTGGAACGCAACTTGCAGCAATTTACAGCACTGGCGTGGATCCGGTCGGAGTAGCTCAGTAGCTGTTGCCAAGCAGTCTGGTGATCTCAAAGTTTGAGGAACTCTCCTTGGTTTCAAAGTTTTGTTGATCCCAAAGCTCCAGATTACATCAGATCTAGATCAGATGACATCATGGTCCATGGAGTCCATGGGAACGTGCAACCACATTACCGCCGAGCCCAGGGACATCGGTTGATGGATACCGCAACCTGCAGTCGTTGGCAGCCTGGGCGCGGCCTGATTTCGCTGGATCTCCCTGGCCTCGGAGAAAAGGGGCACAGTATGGGCCGGCGCGTGCAGGAAATGATTCTGACACCTGAAGATCCTGTAGATGATGGTGTAAGCGATGAATAGCGATTACACCCTTGTTCTATCCAGCTTATGTAGATCATTGTGATGTCATTGTGATGCTTTGTCCATACGGTTGGTACGGTACAGTGGCTCATGTCCTTGGGAGAGTCGACAAATGGACTTCCATTTGGCCAGAATATTTTCTATCCGAAGTGGATTCCTCACTCCTGACCCTTGGTGAATGATGACGAAACCTGGACTGTCTGGAGTCTGGACCCCCCCAAGTAAAACTCCGAATCCATCCAAAATCCATCCAAATCATCCAAAGTCTTCCAGGACATTTTCTTCGGTGTCGTCGATTCCGGTTTCACCGATGGCGCACGAGGCGATTGCGGCCAATCGCAAAGTTCTGAGGTGGAAACCGCGGAGATTTGGAGAGTGGTTGGTGTGTTGGAATATGTTCAACATCCGGAGTACAGCGAGAAAGATCATCAAAGCGATATATACATATATATATATATATATACACATGTATATATATATATATGTTATATCTATATCACATATATTTTTTCATGTAAACTTGACACACACACACACACATAATATCCTATAAATGTACATACATGAACATGATTCCCTTTCCTTATAGACTAGACAGTTGATTCAGTTGATGGTGTGCAGCTATTCAGATGTGTATATATATACATACACAGATATATAGATATATGATATGCTCATGTATACAAACTGTACATCGTGATATAGTGAGAATTAGTGGTATATGGATATACAAGCACGCGCACACAGACACATTGTATATACACCTCGGAATCCTCGGAAACACACTGCGAAGGATCTGCCACACACCTGGCACCACAGCCCCCCAACTCGGGATGCCAGGCCTGGTGCTTCTGATGAGGTGCCATGCAGCATGAAACGACCCGGGAGATTCACCACGGAAGATCTTGGAAACAAATAGATGTGTAAACCATTTGAAAGCTATTTGTGAATATCGGTGACCTACAATTTTAATTTTGAAAGTTGGGTTCGTTAGTTAGTTTGCTTCTTGGGATACTTTTTGGACAGATCTCCAAACGTGCAGATGGGGATGGATGACTTGCCCCCCATGGTGATTCTGGACAAATTGCCCAGTGAAAAGCAGCAAGCTCAGAGACAGTTCCGGAGTCCGGGCACAGACGAGAAGTCAGGTAGCTAGAGGGCTTGAAATAGTCCAACCTGAGCCTGAGACATGGTCCAATGTCATTGTAATGTATTTGTAAGAAGATCTTGAAGTCGACAGGAACCAAAATCAATTCAACGACCTACAATACTATGTAACATATGAAACATTAGTATACAGCTTTATGTTTCAGCCACTGGAGAGGACGATGCCACAGGATCAGTGTCTGAACTCTACCAAGGATCAAACCCTTGGAAGAGGGGAAGTGAAGAATGGAATCAAAAGCCACCCATGGCAAACAATTGGCAAACCCCTCCAAGGTGTTCCAACATAGCACACTGACAGCGACAGCCGGGGACTTCACAAATCACTGAGGTTGGAGGCACTTAGCTGAGGCCGGAAAGATCCAGGTGAATTGCGAGATGTCCAGCTTCCAAACGGATGCAAACAGTCCAAGTACTAATCGAAGTTTGAACAGGAGCAGATGGTATTTTCAGTCTGATTGATCTCCCGTGCGTCCTTGGAAGAACTGCCAGGGAAAGATGCTTGCGCTGAATGTGCCCAGATGAGTTTCTTCACCATGGGAATCCGATACTTTATGGTTTAGGTGTTGTGGAAAACACTCTGTCTTCAGCACATGGTGCACTCCTCAACAGCCACCTGAAAACTTCTTGATAGCTCCAAAAAGCACCGCAACTGATTTTACTTAGTGACAATTGAGTGCGCTGAACACAGAAACCTTTTGATGGCAGCTCTGCATGCGAGAATTCCCATAGCTTTTGTATCGATTCGACACCCTAAAGACAGGGTTTGAGACTGAGATGCTTTACTACTCAAGTTTGATGTAGTCTTGCTGGCTGGGAAGTGGCACGAGAACGCCCAGGCTCAAAAACTCGCAAGCTTTCAACTATGGGGAAATTTTAGAATTGACAATTCGTTGATTTGTAGCGCACACGACCAGCACTTGCAACTTTTGGGTGACACTTTCAGCCATGCCCACGGAGGGCTTATGGCGTGCAAAGCAGAGTAAGCTGGGCTTTAGGCCCAAGCAATAGCTCAAGATGCAAGGCGGACAGGTGCTTGCAGAGTCCCTTTTCTCCAACTGTTGCTTTTTGTGGTCACACTTTCAATAGACTTTGACATTGATTCAAGCAACACCCCGGCTGAAACTTTTTATGTACGCGTCACAGCATTAATCTGCAGCATCCAAAGTAGTCCTGCATGTGAGACTGCCCTTGCCTGGAGACGATCTGATGCATCCTGCGTGGTCAAAAAAGGTTGTCTGACAGAAAGGGGAAACCAACCACCACACCACCACGACATTTGCGTGAAACAATTTGAATATGTTTGAAGTACACGCCTGTATACAAATGTATACAATGCACACAAGTCCATTCTACACCTAGGTACGCATTATATCCATTACAGGCGCAAACATGCGCATGTGTATATATATATATATATATGTATATATATATATATATGTTGTATATGCACACCCATTTATACATATACATATGTACACATACATATACATATGCATATACATATGCATGTACATGTACATATACACAAAACATATACACAAAACATATACAAACACCTTTACACAAAAAACATATACACAAAACATACACATATACACAAAACATATGCATACACATACACATACCCTTGCACTACATTTCTTTGCATTGCATTACTTTACATGCATGCATCGGTGTTGCAGCTTTGAGACTGGCTGGCATGGCTCACACTGACGTTTCAATGATTATGCTGCCATGAATTTTGGGTCTTCTTTTGACATTCTTTCCCAGCGCTCACGGTGCGGTTCTTCAGCCCATTTGCGCTAAGGTATGCTGAGAGCAAAAAGGTGGAACGACCACCGTTCTCCTCCACCTTTCCCAAGCTTTCGATGTCGAGGCACCTGGCCAGTCGCAGCTGCTGTCTAAATCTGAGCTGTTTGTTTGTGATCAATGCTTTGGCTATGTGATTTTGGTTGGCTATGGATTTGCTCTTCGAACTCGTCATCATAGACCAATCACATGTTTTGTCATGCAGGCCCAATTTGTCGAATAATTTGACCTGGGAAAAATTGTTTCAACATATATTCTAAAATAGGTGCCCTCGTGCTTTTGATGTTCCACAGCATGAAGCCCACTTCTTCCACAGGGTGGGGCTTCCATTGTGTGGCAGGTCCTTGCCAGATTTCAAGGCTGTACAACCTTTCAAAGTGCCGCTGGGCACCGGTCCACTCACGTGCGCCTCAAGAAACGGGCCTCTTGGACAGCGAGCGTACTTCAAGAATTTTCTAGATGTTTGTGCACAAGGCCAGTGCATAGAGCAAAGAAGAAAGGCACCTAATTAACCTTTTTTTTGTCCGGTGTGCTCTTGTGGACAAGGACCGGGGAAAACAAACATGACATGCTCAAGGAAGTTTATTTCATCTAGAAGCCAAGCTGGGAAAACAATATGTTCATTTAGTTGTCGCTCGCGGCAGGTACAGCCCCGAGCTGAAGCAGTTAAGATCCACCGGATTCTTCATGAAGTGCGCAACCTCACGCTGCAGTGTGTGGCTTATGGACCTGAAAGATTTCAATCCCTCCTCTTGACTGGTAGTCAAAAAGAATCCATGCGGCATGCATTCTCCGGTGCACATATACTCCTATGGAAACGCTATCATCAGTTAGTTGTTCAAGACCGATGTTTGAATCATATTGACTCTTGAGATGATTTTGGTTTTGTTCTGGGCATTTGGAAAAATGACTGTGGGATCTACACAAAACATCTCAACTGACGTTTGTGGGCAATAGGGAATTTACATCCGGTTGAATGAAACTAGTTTTCTACTCCCATTTGCACACCACAATGCGTATGTACTCGTATGATTGTATTGTAAGTAAAAGGCAAAGTAAAATGGCATTTCAGGTCATTTACTCATACATCAGCTCTTCAGCGTTCATGTCGTTGTAGCCCTTCTTACTGTAGCCATGATCATTTTTCAAAGCTTCAGGATGCCACCTCTATAAGGAGGCTGGGAGTCACAGATGCAGCTTCATGTGGTATGTTTCAGACATTTTGTTGATGGGGTCCCTCTTTCTGAACTCTTCAGCAATTTTCATTCACAACCTGTCAGTGAATGTTTCTGTGTTTTCTAGAGCAGCTTCCTGATCTGTGTGGACCTTTCCTTCTTGCTGGATAATTTGTGCTCCATGGCCCCTCTTTGCGTTGAATCCATGGTAAATAGTTCAATCCCATGAAGCACATCTTGGGTTGTGAGGTCGCTCACACTTCCCGCATTGCTCGTTTCGCAGCGAGAAGTTGACAGCTGAGTGTCTTGGAACTCTGTGGAGTTTTACAGTAGATCATTTTACTTGCAAGAAGTGGTAAATCACGAGAAGGGTTGATGCGATTCTAGGACAGCACAACTCCCATGACATGGCAGACTCATACTTAGTGTAGGAAGTCCTTGCTTTGGAGAGAATGGCCTCCCATTTTTTGGTCAATTTGCATCAGTCATTTATCCACACAGCTCCAGTTGGAGGAATGCTCTCACAGCTTCGTGCCGTGTGCACAATAGTTGAACATCCATAAAGGCAAAATCCCCACTGCTGCTGCTGACGTCTTTTTGTTTGGTTTGAGTACTTCTCAACTTCTCAAAACTAAATGCAATCCAGATGTTTGGTGACTGCCGCTTGTGATTGCAAGAGTCCGAGATGCTTGGCAGACCACTTGGTGACAGACACACACAGAGCTAATTGATACATTTTCGACATGGATTTTCGAATGATGTTGTACAGGATGTCTTGAGACCTGACATCCAATCTTTTTGTATTTAATTAGCATCGCTAGAAATTTTATATTGTTTTATTCTTACAGCGGGATGCTTCTGGTAGGAAACACCGCAGAGAGATCCTTGCAAAATGATTCTCCTCAACAGGCAAATCCCTTTCGTGCAAATCAAGTTTGGATAGCAAGCGAATAGCACCAGCCGTAAAGGCTAGCGGCTAGCCACAAAAGATTGGAAACGCTTCCAATTTCAATCTCAAGCAATGTTGCATCAGAGCTGCTGTGTCTGACACCTTCAACATGTTCTTCAGGGAAAGATGTAGCAGAGCTATGCAAGGCTGACATCTGGAATTGGCAGGTTTGCAGGCGGCGGATGTGAAACATGACGTCATATGCCTGCCACACCCTAAATCGACCCCCGAAATGATCCTTCAATGCTTACAGACATTGCGATCTCTCAGCAACATCAAGGAAGTGCAACATCAAGGCAGTATGTCACACTTGCTGAATCTCGCTTGTGGCTTGATTTCAGGATGGGGGACATCATTTTCTATGGCAGATCACCGAGACCGATTTCAGTGTTTTCATGTTTAGGTGTCTTGTTAAAACTCCATTTTCAAAATGCGCAAGCCAGCCTATATTGGGCACCTTGTGTTTTTTTGCCAACCAGGATGCTGCCGCAGAGAAAATCCAACCTTGCAGCCTTGCAGTGACATTCTGTGATTTCCTCTTCCTTTGGGCATCAATAATAGATAAAGGTCAGTGTTGGACAACCCCCTCTGATGGTTCACTTATTGTTTGCATTTGCAGCATTTCAACGGCATTCATTGTACCCACATGGTCACATAGTACTCCCAGACAGATTCAGCAGGCTCTCCTAGTTTTTCTTCTGGGGGGACGGATCGTCCTGATCAGGGTGTTTCTATTTTTTGCCGGTGATTCGTCAGCTCGAACCAGAAGCGAGCAAGCAGCCAACAGTAACCACTCAGGTTGGTTTGTCAAGCACACCAGTGGAAAGAAAACCCACGATACGGCCTCAAAATAAGACCTTTCGTTACCTTCATCACGTTTTGTTGCAAACTCCGGAAGGAGTTTCCTTTGCCCTTTCTGTGTATGCAAGACTTTCTGAATGTTTCAGCCGCCAAAGTAGGTCATGTTGTGATACGTGAAGCATGTACGTCTAGTTGGGCGAGTTGATATATCACAGGCTCAATCACAAGTCCAAATCAACTGGAGCCCATCATCCAGTTGCCACAAGAGCGATTCATGTAGTGCCTTTAGTACCAGGTTCGGACTGGGATGGCCCCTTGTGTGGACGTGGTGCTTTACATGTTGGGCGGTTGCGGATGAGAACATTCTAAAACAACTCCGCGATATGCAGTGTTTGGACAAAGCCTAGTCACACAGCAGTGAAATGGACAAGAGCAACTGGACGCCACGTGTTTTGAGCAGGTAATTGCACACCCGCTTTTCCCATGTAAAGTCCGATTCAACAAAGGGTCACTTGGGCTTGACCTTGGGCTTGACATGCGTGGTTCATCGTGGTTCTCTCATGTTCCCTCGTTGTCGACAGGCATGGCCTCCAAGGGTGCCAAGGGCTTCCCACTGGGACAGGCCAGCTCGGTGATGCAGGGCTCGGTCGGCATCTAGGAGCTTTGCGAATCGAAACGACCTGCAACGACCTGAGACTTGGCAAACCATTTGGATCCTTGGGTTCTCTGATGTTCTCTGAAAACCTGTTGGATCCTGGCTGGATAACAGTACAGATATTACAGCCAACCTTTTTTTTCCCGACTGTGTGAACATTTTGCAGGGGCCGGATGGCTTCAAAGGTGCCTCACTTGCAGTCAGTGTAGTCTGCATCATCAACACATAGGTTTGGCTTGTGTGTCTGTCTCGACGATTTTTATTTCAATAAGTTCACTGAGTTGACAGATTTGCATGACTATGACCCTACATTCTCTAAGTGCTCTCCGCCAGCGCAGAGACATTGTTTTCCCTCCGTTCTGAAAACTGAGAGGCTCCTTGTCGCCCAGGTAAAGGCTTCCCAGGAAAGGGGATGCCTGGCAAGGGCTTTCCAATGCAAAAAGGCGCTTTACCCAAAGGCATGGGAAAAGGACTGCGGGCAAATTATACAAATGGATGCTGGGTGCTTTGCCATTCAATCGTTGTTTGGCTCTATGCTTCTTAAACTCCCCTTATATAGATCTAGTTATCAGAGCCAAATCGAACACTTACGTTTCGCAACTTTGGTGCCAGGACCACCGGGACAACCAGGACCCCAAGTACCACACCCGGGCATGTGCAAAGGCGGTGGACCACAAGGACCACACCCTGGCCCGTGCAAAGGCGGTGCGGCTTCACACTTGAGCACCTGTTCTGGCAGACCGATGAGAGTTGGACAAGAGAACTTCATCACAACTTCCTTAGAACTTCTTCATGCTTCATCCCATAATATCCACTAGGTATCCCGTACCCACAAAATCAATTTTATCAATATCATCCATTCCTATCATTTCCAATCCCAATTACATGGCCAACTACTTCGCATTTTCCGAAGGTTATGGTATGGCCCATCCTGGTGGCTTGACGGCACCTGCACCCATGGCGCCAATGCAACCCCAGCCAGCACCAGAGATCAGGCCCAGACTGTTTTGGCTTTTAGCCTCACGGACTTACTGTGAACATCTGCACAATTATTGACTTTCCGATGAAGTTGATGCCACGTAGCAGTCACATCTCTTGATTTTTTGAAGGGTTGCAGTGCTTTACTCCTGGTTTGTAGGTTCTTGAACATTGCTCCTTTGCTACAAGCATTCTTTGTTCAGATGACTGAAGAAGAGCTGTCTTGTCTTTCAATGATGATTTATTGTTTGCATACAGCGTTTTCTTTCCTCTATCTCATTGCTAGACCTCAAGCTTCTCCTTCTCCTGCGCCTGCAGATGCGGTCAAGGCGAACCTGTCTCTTACAACTGGCAAACAGTCAGAAAGCACGTACCGCATGGGCTTTCAGAGTATGACCGGAGCATGTTTCCTCGTGACACAAAAAAACCAAACATGCTGGGCCTTGGCTTTGAGGTGGGGTTTGACAGGTTTTGACGGGTTTTCATTTCTTGAAACCGAAAGTAGCAACCAGCTGTCGTTCTGTCTTTCTTGAACGTAGATTCAGCCGACGGCCCCCCACAGCACATGAGCATGCCTTCAAGCCTTGGAAATAAGCTAAGTGGCTGCGTGCAACCATGAGGCATAGGGCATACTTTCAACATCCTTTAACAATTGGTTTCCCTGCCAAAATACATCAAACTACACTAGCAGATTCCTGTGAATAGGATGCTGGTCAATCTATATATTTTGTGTACACATATGTAAAAATACATATTTTAACATGTACATGTTTACTCTTGCACATGTATGTGTATATATATATAATTATATATATGTATGATTATATGTATATATGTATGTATATATATGTATATGTATATGTATATGTATATGTATATATGTATATATGTATATATGTATATATGTATATGTACATGTACATGTATATGTATATGTATATGTATATGTATATGTATGTGTATATGTATATGTATATATACATATATTCATGTATGTATGTGTATATATATGTATGTATGTATATGCATATATATCTATGTATATGTATATGTATATGTATATGTATATGTATATGTATATGCATATGTATATAGATATGTATATATATATATATACATATGTATGTATATATATATATACATAAGTATATATATATACACATGTACGTATATGTATATATACATGTACGTGTATGTATATATACATATGTGCATATATATATACACACATGTACGTACATGTATATATACATGTACGTGTATGTATATATATATACATATGTGTATATATATATATATATATGTACGTATATGTATATATACATATGTATATATACATATGTATATATATATATATTATATTTAGATATATGTATCTAATCGTATCTCTTAATATCTTTTCATATCTCCAGTTTTTGGGTCGGCCTCGCTTCTGTCCCAGGCCTCGCCAGCGGCGCGCAGGAAGACGCTGGGGCCGCTGATGCCGCCGCTGCCGCCCACGGCGCTGCGGCCGGACTCGCCGGTGCAAGCGCCCGAGGACGGCTGATTTGTTTTGATGATTTTTGATTTGTTTATTAGGCTTGATTTCATTTGTTTTCATACCCAATATATTTCATGAGATAAAAGGATTCTGAATGATTCAAGTAACATGGATTGATTTGCTGTTGTACCGAAAATGACCAAGACTCGTTATTCAGCGGGTCTTAACATTTGACCCATATACCTAGATGGCTGCTGTAATGACACTTTGGTAAAGGCTAGCTCACCCTCCGATGGCTATGTTTCATTACGTCAGGAGTTTGGCGGCTCGACACTTGGCAATTTTCAACCCGCTGAGAGTAAAACTTTGGGTAAACTCCTACCAGGTCCCACCATCATTCTGAAGTACATCGAAGTATACTGGCTGATTTTCTCCGCACAGTTTTTTGGCATTACACACTGGTCAATCATGGGCAGGATGGTCTCATAGATACTTCTCCATCTTTAGCATCTATCACTGAAAGAGAGAACATGAGCAGAAATCCAAAGTCACGCACGCAAGCTTGCCACGGGTCTATAGATCTTCACGGTAATGAAAACAGCAAACATGTGCTGAGGAGACAACAAACATTTTTCAACACCAAAGAAAGGTGACCTGGTGACCTTGCTGACGTGACCGAAGTCCCCTTGAGGCCTGCTGCAGAGGGTGCCAGTGGAAATCAGATGCCAACTGCTGCCGCGGATCCGGTCCCGCACTGAGATCGGTGACGCTTTTCCTCCGAGCAATTACATACTGGTAGAACTAATCTGCATCACCAGACCCAAACAAAAGATTCAAGACATTTCAAGACTGTATGCATGTTGACACTCTAAACATATCGAAATGGTTGACATACAACATTGTCACCCCACTGAAGTTGGAGATTTGCAGATTTCCTCGGGATTCATTGCGACTTTCTGCCCATCCGCAGGTTGCCACCGTGGCGCCAGCGGCCATGCCAGCAAAGCCAAGCGAACCGGCTCGGCCAGCACCCTCCATGAGCGAAGCTTCGCAGCACCGCATTGGTTTTAGATGTACCACCTTGATTGGATTTGATTGGTATTTGGGAAAGAATCAACAAACATCGCTTGTATCAGTTATATAATATGGTTGTCTGTTGGTTGCATACAAGAGTATGTTGGTTATGTCTGGTTGCATATGATCGAATTGAAGATCAGTCTGCGGATCCTGGATTTGTGAACATCCTTTGGTTGTCGGTATTGTTGGTGAATCTCTGGAACTGGTTCCTGAAATGATCGTATTTGACAACAAAGCCTTCGGCAAAGACATCATGCGATGCCTTCATTTGGTGGAAGGGACTGGCCCTGAGCCAACTGCTTGTGTGCTGGAAGTCCGGACGTAAAGTCCCAACTTCCACTGAGGCCCCTGCGCCGCCTGAACCCGCGCCGGCGTCCACACCGGCGTGTGCACCTCCACCAGGGGCTGCCTCGGCGCCGGCGATGCCTGGGATGCCTGGGATGCCTTCCATGCCGTCTGCCAATGGCGTGTCACGGCGAGAAGCCAGTCGCAAAACGGCGACGCAACTGCGCTCCGAGCTAAACAGACTCAGAGAGGCAAGGCACCGGAAGCGCTCAAAATCATCGGGCCAGCAAAATTTGGGAGGGTATCACTGGACATGACTGATTTGGAGTTTGTATGTGGAACCTCATGTTCCGTCGTGTAGCAGAAACGTTTCAAAGAACACAATTTCCAAAATCTGATTTCCAGAAAGACAAACTGCTAACGTAGCTTGCTGGCAGGAAATGGAGAGGCAGAGCGCTCAGGGGAAGACATCTTCCCCTGATGCTGCAGATGAATTGAAGGAAGAGCTGCGCAGGCTTCAGAAGCAGCCACATTGCTGCGCTTAATGACCCGGACTTTCCAGTGATTCAAGTGTGTTCTCAGGGGTATTGTGTAGTAACAAGGCGTCATTTCACATTTGATACGGATGGTACCAAGTAGTACAAGATGGAAGTAGAGTCGGAGTAGAGGGCATATCAGAAGCTGCTGCAAGTCGTACCAGCCATGGCAAGGAGCAGTGTTTCAGGTTTGCATCTTCAAGCAGCGGACAGCTTTTGTTCAAACCTTCGCATTCACTCTTGACTGACCATGATGTAAGCTCCAAACCCAGCTCATGCGATATTTGCATACATTTGCATATATTGGCATATTGTGATGGAATGGGGTGTAGTGGTAGTGGCAGTATGCAGCAGGCATCAGGCGCTGTCAATGACTGTCCTCTTGATTTGGCTGATGAGTTTGAAAAATCTGTGCACTGACCTCCTGCCTTGGCTGTAAGGTTGGAAGAAAGTGAGAGAGAAAACCAGGATGCTACTGTACATACTGGGGTGGAGAGCTGCAAGCCGACTCGGAATGTAGTCAGTAGCTTTCCTTGGTTGTATCATGTTACCTTTCATGATTTTGTCATAGTTTGACCCAGTTCCTTTGTTGCGTGCGATGCGGGTGTTTACTTCTTTGTTCCGGCCCCTACAGGAGCTACGTGCTAAGCAATCTGCCCCTGGTGAAAGTTGGCAACTCAGAGACCAGTCCATTCCTAGTATAGGATGTTCCTGTCCTGTAACGAAAATGGCACACTTTTGGTTGTGAATTAGGGCAGCTCGCAGGTCTGACTAGTTTTCGAAATTGTTTTCGACTCATTATGCTGCGATGTGAATGTCCCTAAAGAAACGCCAGCATTATGCGCTCAAACCCTTCGATTGTCTCCTCTAAAGCATCACCCAAGGTGCCCCACGGCGTCGAGGCCGGAAGAGCATGAGGAATCGGACCATGGATCTCACGGCTCACCGCAACGCCGACTGGGAGGAGCGGGCAGGGTGTCTCTGGTTAGGAAAACAGGGTCTTTTTACAATTTTCGACCAACTTGTGACGCATTTCCAGCGAGGATTCCCAATCTTTCCATTCTTCCCACAGGAGGCTGGTGGAACGTCCGCCGAGGACACTGTCACACTTATGGGTCATAGGACGTCATAGGGGCCAGGGCCTGATTCGAATCATTTCAACCAGCGGAGAAGTAAAATGGAACTACACTGTATATTTATGTATATAACATTGTAAATATATACATATATAAATAGATGATACAATTTGATATAGATGGATTTTCAATTCTCCTAGGGGTTTCATCAACCCCAGTGAGCGGTTTTATGTTGGAACCAAAGTTATCCAACTTAGGGGTTTTCAATATCCCTCGGAATGAACCTGCACAGCGAGCTGTCCTGCGAGGAAAGTGACGTTTCGGACAACGGGGAAGATCTGGATGCGCTGCTGGGATTGGTGCCATGACAGCACCAGAAACTTTTTGAGGTGGCAAGATATCCAACACATAGCCAAACAATGTCAGATACAAAATGCATCAATTCCATTTTGAAATCTTTGAAAAGGTAGCAACAACCATAAAATGCTGCGACAAGAAAATGGTAAAGCCAGCTTGGGAGCTGCGGATGGCACATCCTTTGCTGGATTCATATGGTAATAAAATTTTACATATTGTCCATACTTCTTTTGCATCCTGCCACTACTATCCAACTGCGTTGAAGGTGACAGGAACTTAAAGACTTGCGATATGCTTGAGACATCTTGAGACAATTTGAAATTCGAGCATCCCAGAAGTCTTCACCGAAACAAGTCCCGATGTGAAACTGACGCCCCAAGGCAAAGGTCCGCTAAGCCGCTAAGCCTGTGCTCACCAGCTGCGAAAATTGAGGGCAATGGTGCTGATTTGCAGTTTCGGAGCCACACATATCCACAAGTCATGTCGTGGTTTGATGGTTGATCACAGGACTGGGACCCCTCTAGTCTTTGACTCACAGCAGGAAAATCGAACAGGCAGATCATTGGTCAACACACTTCCTGTCAACATACAACAGAGAGCAAAACCATCTTGCCAGTGGGGCTGCCATCATCCACCACATGCTAGACTCGATGGTGTCTGCAGCCAAAATCGGCACGTGAGGCGAATGCTAAATCTTTACATACTCAGAGAATCCCGAACACGTGATCAAGCAAGCCAGTGGCCACACGGGGCACACGGGGAATGATTTTGACACACATGCTGGAAAGACATTTTTTATCTTAATCATATTTGTCTATTCAATGAAAAGTGGCAGTGCCCTCCCAGAATGGAATATCAACACATATGAGAAAAAATATATCAATATGTATATAGATACACATGTATATATGTATACTGTATATATATATATATATTATAACATTACAACATGATATAACAAGCCAACAGACTGGATCTCACCTGTCAAAAAGTGGGAAAAATCTGTACCGGTCACACCGTGGTCACACCTGTGGATCGTGTGCCATGCAAGCTGAGCTGCGAGACGTGGCACGAGAGATTGGTGCCCAGGAGCTGGGCGTGCTATGCTTTTTTGATGCCGGGCTAGCCCGAATGGTTTCCCAGCGAAGCATCAAACGATCTGAAGGTGGATGACTCTCAGAAATCTGCAGATTTATTGCTTTTTTTTTAAGGGGGCAAATCCAGGTGTAGCACATGTTCCGGGGATGACACGGGATGCGCAGGACGATCGCGGAGCTTTCTTGGACATCTTGGAGGTGGATCCGAAGAATGCCCAGGAAACGACGGCGGAACGGGTTCACTGCAGTCACTGGATCCAGACCCACCAGATGTGGCAGTCTGCTGCAGTTGTGTCGATGTTTGGCATATTCTGGCATATCCCTGAAGGTGTTGAATAACACTGCTACTGATGTGAAGTTGGGCTGCAATCTACAATGTGTACATAAAGACTTTCAGCTTTAGCATGCAGACATGTAGAGCTTCATCAATCCTCGTTCTAAGCATTCGAAGCTCCTACACTGGAGGCATTTGACAACCTGGGCTCTACCTTGCGACCAGGCTGGAAGCTGGGGCTTGGAGTGCCTGGAAACGAGTGTCTAATAAAATGCAGCCATCTGGTTGGAAAGAGAATGTCTTGTGGTCACCAAGGATATCTCAGAATGAAAGGCTCCTTCCATAGGCCTCACACTTTCTCTTGGTGTGACATAGGTGGGAGCACATAGCACAGCGGACAACTGACATGCTTCAGGTCTTTAAGCAGTCATCTCTTTTGCACCAATCACATAGCCACAGGTCTGGATTTGGAAGTTATAGACTGTGCAAGAGTGTTATAAGATGTTGTAAGCCCCAATGAAGAAGCAGTCAAACAAGGGCGGTGATCAACCGTGTTCCACATGTGTTCCACCGGAGGCGAAAGCTTGCAGTTGCCGGATGGGTTCCTTGGCCCCAAGATGCCCCAAGGGAAACTCAATTTCTGTTTGCTGATTCCTGGGTCAAATCTAATCCAACTACATGTCCAACCGTCCAAGGCTGTTGTTGCCGAAAAAGGCATTGCATTTGAAGGCCCTCGAACTGGATGCCACTCACAGTTGGGGGGCTCAGTGTTTGTGTCTCACCTCCACCGCCACTGTTAGAGGTTGGACTCCTGACGGATCCTCCGGGCCAGATCAAATTCACGTCCTTCACAAAATTTAGGCATACAAAACACAATCAGTTCGGGACATGGCATGTTGAACGCCCTCTTCAATACCCGAAGACCATTGTACCATCACTTGCCAGTGACTGCCAGTGTTGTGCGATTCCCAGGCCATGCCCACAACAACTTGGCCGTTTCGCTAGGTCCAGGGGAGGTGCGGCGATCGCTTCAGATGTCAGATGTCTTTTGGTGAATCCCATTGTCTCCCAAAAGGTTGATCAAGTGAAATGCGATCGCTTCAAGTGATCAATCCTTTGAAGATTAGGCTCAAAGGACTCAAAGGCATGACATTTCCCTCGGGTATCCATCCCATTCCATCCCCATCATTCCCAATATCTTACCGTAACAACCACAGCTCAGCTCCTCACAGGTGGTCACATTGCAAGGCAATGGGGTCAATCAACGAGCCCTCTTCCAGCGAGCCGTCTGAAGCCCAGCGGAACCAGAGAGGCCCTGTATGACCCGCATTGGATTGCGCTAGTGATGGAAGAGCAGATGGTTGAGAGTTTGTAGATAAGCACTTCAGCAGTTTGGGTGATACTTCCGGCATGTTTTTTCCCACTGTCCCAGGTTGAGTTGGACCCCAAGAACGCGGTGGCGCACTGCAATCTGGGTGTTGTCTTGGGCGATCATGAGGCCTGGGATGCGCCACAGGTGTGGGTTGTTGAGGGTTGCTGGGTCGATGCGGAAGGAAACCTTTGCTTCACGCAGGGAATGTGAGGTCACCATGGAGGTCTGGAAGTGGAACAGAAGGGGTGTCAACCTTGACCCAAGGAAGCATCCTGACAGAAAACCCTTTCAGATGCTGCCTGGAGAGGTTCTGCGGACGAAAGATGGCCAACTTTGGGACAAGCGAAGCCTCTACGTGAAAGCCATCGAGCTGGACCTGCAGGGGTGCGGTGGGGGAAATGGCTGAATGGCTCTGGTTTTTGGTGACGATTCTCCCATGTGTCCAGCTCCAGCTGCTGTAGGATCCCAGCTATGCCTTTGCCTACAACAACTTGGCCGTTCTCATGGCACCACAGGAGCTGAGCGGGGAGCGTGGGAGGGTTGGTGATGCTTAGCCACTGACTCAAATCGAACTTAGCTGACACCGACAGATGGCACGCAACTCATGAAGACCCTCAATGGAGGTTGCACCCTGTTGCAGCCAATCTTCATCCTGCATGGCAGGTGTTCGTGGATACATTGGAACATCCAGCCAGAACTAGCCTCATGACCTTCCCCCATGCTTACCCACCAAATGGCCCGGCATCTCACGACCACCTCTCAACTATTGATCCCTTCATTTGAAACAGATTTGGATATTCCATTGGAAGTGTCAAGCGCCCTATGCTGACGAAAAGCGCCTTTGGTGGTCAGGAATGGGTGCGCTTAGCAGATGGCAGCTGTTGGGATCGGCGCAGTTTGTACTTCGCCGCGCTGCAGTTGGATCCGAGCTATGCGGTGCTCGCCTCAAACTTGACATTGGGCAGGGCCGGCAAGGCCGGCAAGGCTGGCAAGGCGACACAGTTGACAGCCCGGCAGAATACTTCGAGCCGCCAACAAAAGCACTGTACATTTAGGTGGCCTACAACAACCTAGCGCTCAGCTTGGGCTTCCGGGAGAGAGTGCCTTGGCAATGCCTGGCACCTTTGAAACACTTTACGAGGGTACCAAGCAAGCCTCACTCCTCGAGTTGTAAAACCCTTCTAACTGTACAGAATCTGATCCCGGATGCTCCCCTTGCAGGTGCAATGCCTGGATGCGTTCTGGGACCGGAGAGCATTGCATCGGAAAGCGCTGGAGTTGGACCCCAGGCGGTCAATGGGTCACCACCGGTTTGCAACTCTGTGTTAAGCTGTATCATGCTGTATCCATCATTATCCACCTGCATTGGCATCATAGAGGCATTTGGCACAAGCCTAGCTGTGCCACAAAGTCAGCACATGCTGTTTGACATGCCTGCCCATTTTGCATTGGGTTTGTTCCCCTCATGTGTTTGTNCACCAATTAGGGACCACTTTGCCCCACTTCAACTTAGCCACATGGTGTTTTGGCATTGTCCTTTATAGTGTTGTTGTTTGATCTTTGTTTTCTTTTCCCATTTCTTTGACTTCACATCCATTGACCTGCGCCATGGCCGAAGTGAAGCAGTCTGATTCTCAAGAAGTACCACCAGAACCTCCTNACACCTTCACCAACAACTCCCTCCAGCCTCTGAGTGCCGTTTGCACCTGTTTCACCGATGTGGCTTATTGGCAATTTGCTCATGTTTTTCATAGGAGCCCTAGGGATAATTCACAGCTTCAGATCCCCC
>BGPT01001075.1:61708-95380 GCA_003297045.1 Symbiodinium sp. clade C Y103
GCATCGTTTGCAAATATTACGCTCCAACCCTCCACACTTAGGGAATCTTACACACCCGTTTTACCAACATTTTACCATCGTTGAATTGAAACAATTTTCCTCGTCCAGCATGAAGAATTGGTATGATACCACTAGATATATTAANTCTTACACACCCGTTTTACCAACATTTTACCATCGTTGAATTGAAACAATTTTCCTCGTCCAGCATGAAGAATTGGTATGATACCACTAGATATATTAACACCCTTCGTTCTGTTTTCGAAGATAGAGACCAGTGGGAGCTACTATCCCCCAAAGTGAAATAGACAATTGCTTTGGGCGCCTTGCTGCGGACGTGTGGTTCACCCTGAACCGCATATCGCTTGTGAAAAAAAATGGTAGTCATCACAAGGGATGCTGAATGCAAATTGCAACCGGAAAGGTCGCTTCTTCAACCAAGGATAACCAAGGTTATATTATCTATCTATATATATCTATATCATATCAGTTGCTGGTTGAATGATGTTGAATGGACCTTCTGTTGGTAGTGTATTGGGGTTGGTCATTGTTGGTCCGTTGCAGCAAAGTCGGGGTTCAGAGATCAGAGGCCTCTTGGAGCACGTTCTGCAGCAGGGAGCGCCAGAGGTTGTCCCTAGCGGAGCGCGTTTTGCACTGGACGTCTATGGCCTGGAATCGACTCTGGAAATGGAGGGAGAGGCTCCGGGTTGAGAGGACCCGTTGTGACGAAGGTCGTGCTGAGTGAAACTGATTTGGTTTGTTTTGGTTTGGTCATTTTTATTGTGTGAGCTGCAAACCAAAGCTTCCAGAAAGGATCTATCATCATCTATGCTCTATTGATCTCTATTGATCTCTATTGATCTCTATTGCACATTCATTGGGTGTGATATTGGTGTGATATTCCAAGATGCCCCACAGTTTTGTTTAGGTGATTTGTTTGAATATCCCTGGCTTCACTGCCGGCCAGGCTGTCCAAGTGCATTGCATTGCAACAGAACCCACGTTCTTTGGGAACTATGCGCCTCCAGACGACCTGGATGGACAGATCATTGACCTGGTCTCTTTGTTTGACATTTGATTTGATGACATCGATGTCGACATTTACCACATTGTTCCTAAATTTCAGATGTTACATCCTCTTACAGGACCAGATACAAGCACCGCCGCCACAGCCTTGAGGTTGCCACGCGGTGTCCCAGCTCAGCCCGAATGCAGCTGAAGCCGCAAGGGCTGAGTTTCGCCCGAGACTTGGCGCGACACGCGGAGGCAGAAAACTTCCGTGAAACGATGCAGGGTGAGCCTTGGTGAGCCTTCACCATTGTCTCTTTAGTAGCGAAATGATCGAAATTGGTCATTTGCACATAGTGGACCTATCATAGGACCTGGTAAAGAATGAGTATATTCGCGAGCCAAGAACTCAAGGAATTGCGACCCTAGAAAGCTGTAGAAACAGAGATGTTTAAGGTATTTTAAGGTATGCTGCAGGAAGGCAAGGCAATGAGAGTGGGACTCTGGGTTACCGTGAGACTGGTTCCTGAGAAGACTGTTTTGAAATGTGTTGAGTTTTGAAAATGACAGCCCTTTGCTTCCCTGCTTCCCCACTTCTGGAGGTGAGAGCCTGGCAACAGAAGGTTGGTGCCCCTTTGATCCACAGTGTGATGTCGATCTATGTAAGTTGATATTCTTTGGATTGCCATTCCGTTGTTAAGTTATCGTTTTCTTAGGAGCACTGCTTTCTTAAGTGAAGAACTGAGGGGGTTGAGAATTGCTTGTTATTCTGCATGTGGCAAGTAAGATGGTTTGAAAGGCAGCACCTGAAGAAGCTTCTGAAATATGCCGAAACAGGTTTACTTATAGGAGGATTAGGAGGAGTTGTCGATTTTAGAGCTGTTGCATGTCCAGAGTGCTGAACATCTACCTGGACTTCCTGCTTTTTCACTGAGGATAGCTGCACCGTGAACTCTCTGGGGTTGGTGCCAGAAGATATTGCCAATTTAAATTTCACACCTGGTGTGGAAGTCAATTTGGCACTACCAGGAGGAGGCACAATTTTTGCGAGTGTGTTTTTGCATGCTTGACTTCTTTGCAGCAATTTTCCTTTGGTTCAGACTGCCATGACAGGTGCAGTTCATGTCATTCTGAGCTGTCCAGGCGAAGTGCGGAAGAGCCCGCAGCAGAAGGTGGTGCTCTCTGACCATTTGCCCATCGCTTTCACAGTACAGTGGGTCGCTTTGGCCGATTTCAGACATGTTCCACCTTTGCCTTTGGATTATTTGGGATTCTCATACTTATTTGATCTTGTTTGAATCCTTGAAAAGGTTCCAGAGTCTGGCAGATGTTTGATTCACAGGAGCCTATGATGTGGTATGTAACCATTGTGATTTCATCCAAACAATTTGGGATGTAAGGATATAACTAACCTCTTTAATGTAAGGGGGAGTATGTGAGACTAGACTCCCCAGCCAATGAGATTTTTTTCAGAGTATCTAACGTTTGCAAAGGTTTTGATACCCATGTTCAAGTGTCAACTCATGGGTGAAACTGAATACCAGGAAACCATAGACAACGCTACAAAAATCAAGAAAACATCAGAAAACCAAAACTAGTTCGATCAGGGTCATCGATCCGTCCTGATATTCTGCGGCCACGGATCCACAGAGGTGCAAAGATGTTACAGATACCGTTGCTGTCGCTGCAATGCCGATGCTTAGGAAGATGGAGAGAAGCAACACCAGCTCTTTTGCACGCAGCTTGGCATCATGGGCAAATTGTCGAATCGTCTCACAGATGAATCGACAACTCAGAGATGCTTTCATGCCCGCGAAGTCACACAAATGATTCAATAGTGATTAAATGACTTGCGCATCTCAGCACAATCAGCTTCCTTGACTTCACAAGATACCATGCCATCCAGGGAGCATGTCGATCATGTCGTTAGCTTTTGTCTCTGAGGTCCATGAATATGCTTGCTCAGAGGTATTTGGACTTCAATTTCTGGCTTCCAGTCTGCAAAGATCTGCAAATCTACTTCTTCTGTCCGTTTCCGCATTTGCGGAGCCAGGCTTTGGACCATTCAGGGTCTATTGGAACTGAGGAATGCTTGCCCCCATGATGACTTGGAGGACTTCAGCATTTTGATATCTTTGATTCCATGCAGTAACTGCATGTAACTGCAACAGATATGGGATATGACCACGTTAACGTGACCAAACAAATGTCACAGATGTACCAAGATGTACCAAGCATATACCAAGCGATTCGTCGATGTCCACGTGCTGTCCACGTGTCCACCGACGTCACAGGGGCTTTGGCGGTTGGCGTCCAGGCTCCGCGCTACAGCAGACAGGCGCGTGACTTGAAGCGCCGTTGCGCGTGTTGTGACATTCGAAATGTGACGTTGCGGATGACATTCCCATGACACTTGTGGAAAACCATGGTGCATATGGATGCATATGGTGCAGCATATGGATGCATATGGTGCATGCTGGGTATGGTATGGTATTGCTATGTATTGCTAGGTTGCACGGCATATGAGCTATTCTTTCTTAATTACAGTTTTATGTAGCATTCGGATCCTTTTTGAAGTCTCAACTTCCGTAAAATTGCAATTATCGTAGAAATTGGCTTGGAGCATTTCCCGACCCCCTCGGGCCCCTATGCCTTGAAGCTTCTCAGATGGCAGGAAGACGAAGTGGTTGCCGCGCGAGTATAGCAACCTAGGCCGAACTCCGGGCCTGTCTGACGAAGATTTAGCAGTGGCAAGTGACACCCCTCTCATCAGCAGGAGCCTCAGGAAAGATTGAGGCGTGCTTTCCAACAGGTAGTGACGTTTCTTGGGGCTTTGGTGTATGATTCGGCCGAGCTTGTTCTACTGCGTTTTGTTGGACAATGAAAGCAAGTTTGGTTTGAGATGGTTTCAGCATTTTGAGTGCTGGAGTTGAACAAGTTGAACAGAATGCGAACAAATTGCAGTCGTAAGAGAAGCTGCAGCTCCGTGTGTCGTCGATCATTCGATCACTTCACGTGGGTGACTGTGCCGAGACTGGGAGCGCGTCAACCGCTGGCTGTGGCGATGGACTGACGTCAATTTGGCATTTACAGCATCCCCTCCTGTCCCGAAATAATGTTTATTAATTCAATATATCAAATGTCAAGATGCCAAGACTGAAACTCGCAACGTGCGTATCAACTTGAGAGTTTACCTTCCGCATCAACGTTGAGCCGTTGAGCATTTTGCTGCTCAGAGTGGCCTCAGCTACCCTATCCAGCCATCCGTTCAGCAACCCGTGCAGTGCCAAATGCCTTGCAGGATAGCACGAGTACAGCGGGAGGCATCCAAAGCTCAAGTGGCAGGTGCTGCGAAGACATGTGGAAACCGGTCAAATTTCAAAACATACCTGGCAGCCAGCAGTGAGTATGTGTTTGCAATACGGTAGTGTACAGAACGTGCAACAATGTATATCATATACGGTCTATACGTGCAACATTGTGCAAAGCGCACACTTCGATCCTTCGAACGGATTGTGAAATTTGTCATCTGTCAGAAATCGAAGTTTGGGGTCAGCAGACGATTACCCGGAATGGATGGAACCGTCGGAAGCAGAAAAGTCTCCATTGAGTCGCGACAGGCAACGCTATGGCGCCAGATGCTGTGCGCCAGGGCGTTTTCGTCCAGCTGTTGATGTCCTTGGAAGACTCAGAACGTGCCTGGGGCTGCCTTTCATTACAGAATTAGATGCAAAGTTTTGATGACAATCTTTAGATTTCAAATGCTACATGCGTTGGGTTTTCTCTTCCTTTCTAGACTTGGATTTAGATGGGGGTCACAGTGTTACTCCACGGGATGACAGACTTGAAGGTCCAGACCTATTGCTGCTGCAAGAATTTGGTTTGGAAGAGCTTGGCCCAGATGACCTCCAACATCTTCAGGACTTTGAAAAACTCACCAGATGGAAAGAACGTTTCTGTTGGGCTTTGGAAAGACCCTGATGGAAAGGCTTTCTGATCTTTCTGTCAATGCTAGGAGCGTTTGGCAAAACAGCGGCCGATGCTCCGTCCTCTTCTGGAGTGTTGCTTGGCCACTGTTGGAACCTTGTTGGAGAAATCCCTTGGAAGCACCACAACTTTTATCGAATTCCATTGGTTTCAGACAGCTGTGGCAATACCATTGGCTGGTTGGCTATGGCTATTGGCATTTGTTGACGACGGCAGAGCTCAGCCGAGGCTATGAGATAGTGAATTTATCCCCAAAGCTTGAAGTACGACGAGCTTGGAAATGCAGTTTCAGTGACACAGGTGGATCATGGTGGGGTGGGAGTTCTTGAAGCATCGCCAACTGCAAGAGGCAAAAAATTGATGTACCTTCAGTGTCTTCACACTTGACATCGCTCATATGATTTTGCAATGTCCTGTTGCATGAACGGAGCAAAAAACCGGCAGTGTTTGAATTTATTGACTACGGATTGCAAGCAAAGGTGGTTGTATACTGTAACCACATTTTGATTTCCAATACAATTATTTGCAGACTACTATACATACAGCCTATTGGATGCTTGTATACATCGTTTACAACAGAACAATAGCGGTTTGAATCGGTAGAACAATCATGTCCACTCCAAAATATCAGATATTGAAGAGATTGATAGTAAGGTATTTTCTTTGCTCTTTCTACATGTAGACCTTCCCCTTCTCATTCATTATATTATTCATTTTCATTCCACCTACTCAACGGATCTTTCCTCCCGCTTCATTCCTGGAAGCTTTCCTGGCCCTCCAAATTGCACATCTGCGGCCCCAGATACTCGAATTGATGTTCCTGAGCTCAAACAGATGGTTCCTTCTTTTGAGCCCATGCGATAGCCGATAGCCATTGGGTTGTGGCCCCGTTTCTTTCCCATGATAATGGCTGGAAGTATTTCTGACTTCCAGCCATTCACCACTTCTCAAAAAGGCTGAAACATGTTGGTAGAAAAAAACATGTGAACTTAACCACTCTTGACCTCCTTTTCCAGCAATCTGGGGATGGAGTGGACTCAGCTTTGAAGAGGGGGGAGTAACCGAATGGGATGAATCTTCAGCAACAGACTGAGCACCTTTCTTGATGCGATGAGGTAACGTAGGTGGATATTACTTGTAGTCTTGCCACAGGAGAAAGGACCTGGACAGCAATACTTAACTGCAGCAACACACGATGAAAACCAGCGGAGAAGTGACTCATGGGAGGCCTGTTGCTAGCCAAGAAGAGCCTTCTGGACAAGTACCAGCACAAACCTTGGAGCTCGAGGGAAGAACTGAAAGTGTTGCACTGGAAGCCTGAGAATATGCTTGTGACATTTTGTGACCACAGTTTGTGGCCGCATTGACACACAAGTTGTCGTCGGATGTCATAAACAACTGAGGTTTTCCCCTTTGAATTGCGCAGCGAAGGGCCAGGGATGTGAGCTGCAGCAGATCTACACAGCACCTTTCAGGAATGTTTCTTGTGGTGGAGATGCTTTTCTCACCCCAGGGCCCAGGGTTATTTTTTTTCACAAAGAGCATTCGCCAACATCAATTCGACAACTTGCCAACATCCTTGATCAACTTGGGCCAGTTCTGGCTTCAGAGAGCAGAGATGTTCAGAGCGTCCAAGGCAAACAGCGGGAAGCCTATTGTTGGCGCTCAACTGCAAGATCTGCAAGGCCGACCCTTGGCCAATCTCTTTGGAGTCGCCAGGCGTGCAATTGGCGTCAAAGCCGATGTGAAATGTGACCGTCTTTGACCCATGTTTTTTTCATGTTAAATTTCTGCTGGGAAGGGTGAACAAAAGTAGGAGGGTGTTCAACTCTTCAGTTCTGATTTTGCTCCAACTTTCTCATGTCTTGAGTTTGTGCACTACGGTGCTGGTGTGAATTGTAAAAACTTGAAAGGTGCTTTTTCTGTGCTTGAAAGCCTCATTCTGCTAAGGTGCACGTGGAAAAATCCAAAACAGTTGCTTTGCTGAAGCGTAGCACCACACCAGTTACATCGTTTTGCCTTGTGGCCATGGTTTCAGAGCAAGACCTTTCAATTTCAGCGCATTCCACATGTTTGCATTGCCCATTCTGGTTTCGATCTCAGGAGGAGGTCCTGAAAGGGCTCTTCAGATTTGCTGCTTCCATTGCAGACGTGCCCACATTGGTCAGGGTCCCAAGTTTTCGACATTCTCGGAGCATTTCACCCGAATTTCACCCGAATTTCACCCGAATTTCACCCGAATTTCACCAAGGTGGTGGGAGATTTCAATGCTGTGCTCAGAGCACCGAGTCCGTCAGTTTGTTGGGGATACCTAAGCACAGCCACTCCTTGAGGTTGTGACTGTGCTAGCAAATATTTAGCAAAGCATTTCAAGTGTCCTTTTGTCACATTTGAAATCCTCAGGATTTTTCCTGGAAATCTTTGTATTGTGCCATGGGCTGCTGCACAGCTTTAAAATGGAATGCCCTGGCTTTCGCCGCGCCAAGTGTCAGTGATCAAAAACCACTGTGATTAGAATTTGTTAAACAAAGCCTCTGCATTTTTAAAACTTTTGGTTTGATCATGTGTGACTTTACAAGAGAAGCACGAATCTGTTTCGTTTTGATCATGATACTTTGGCTGACGGCCTGCAGTTTTTACCGTGCTTCCTGCTACAGGAGTTCCTTGTTTTCAAAGCCCTTCTGGCTGAATTTAGGAGGTGCAGTTGAAAAACACCAACGATCGCTAAGCCATGACTAAGCCGCACTAAGCCACGATTTTCAAACACCATCGGTTGGGATGGCAGCCGGAAATTGAGAGTATGTGTCCGGATGCGAACAAGGAATCCTCGCTAGGATAGGTACGGGAGCGAATCTTGCAGCTGAGATCAGCTGGCGCCTTTGCGTCCTAAAAGATTGAGATCGTGTGAAATCAATTCTCAGATTCTTCATGCTGAGGCATTGATTTTCTTTTTGTCAGATGAAGAATCAATGCTCAATGCCTTTGGGGCTATGCATGCTTTGTCGACTACCTGCATTTTGTGAAGTCTTTGCCAATTGCTTTGTCCTTCAATCTCCCCACCGCCTCCCCTTTCTCCATCCCCAAGCTTGAGCTGAAAGGCCCCCGAAAAAGGAAAGGCAGATGACGGAGGACGTCAGAGAACTACTATGACATACTATGACGTTGATTTCTTTTTCCACGCATCGCTGTGGGTGAGGGTTTGAGTATGTTTGAGTGAAGAAACTGGAATGCATTTTGCCTAGACTACTCCTTCCAAAGCGAAGATAAGCGTGCTGAAACCGTGAAGTCGAACATGACAGGAAAAGGACAGCCAGCGCAGCCAATGCAAGGAAAAGGAAAGTCCAAGGGCAAGGAGCTTGCTGATTGCTATCTAGGGTAAGAAAGAAGTCAGTATGTCACGTCTATGTCACTGTGTCTCCTGGTCCCAACAGATTCAAGTCTTTCTAAAACTGACATACTATGCAGATGCAGACTATTTTCCCATACATTGCACAAAATGTTTGGGTGTATGTTTCGGAAGCTACGACATGCATCGACGTATCGACGTGCACGCTGTGCCGCGGTGTGCACTGCAGGAAGCTCCCAAAGAGCCCTCCCCACCGACGGCGACCCAGGCGACCCAAGCGACCCAGGCCGAAGCACCATCTCTGACCAAATCCATGACTATCCATGATATCTATTGATAAATCATATCATAACTCAATTCATAACTCAGTTCATAACTAAATTCATATCATAGCTCAATGATAAACATGATAAACCTCATTTGATAACTCACATTTGAAGCATTGGGATTTGGGGAGGTATCAGTGATCCAAGGTCCAGAGTGAAACGAGTCGAAACACGTCAAGAAAGTTCATGAAACAAGATGGGAACCAATGCGTCGCTGGATGATTTTTGAAGATCGGAATATCTGGTTGAAACAGCTTTTGAGCTTGCCAAGGTCAGGTCCACTCTGCTTTCGGTCACTAGATTCTATATGAATGCAGCACTGATTTCAAGTGAATGTCTTGGAGTCTGACAGATTGGTTTTGCAACCACATAACAGTCATAACATGTTATACAACTGGTTTTCCAAATAACACATGGTTGTGACATGCACTGGTTGTCCTCGCCAGGGCAACCTGGATCTCTGAATTTTCGCGCTTTCATGCGTTTTCCAAAATTTTGGCTTCATTTTACAATCTTTGAGACCCACTACATGCTGATAGTTATTTCTAGTGAACATTGGCAAAGTCTCGACATGTGGCTATGGTTGTGTGTCCTGGGGTTTACACATTTTTTAAAGTTTGTCAAGCTTTTTAGTTGTATGATTTACCTAAAGCTGGCATTGGATGGTTCCCCTTTGCCAGTTTGACAGGCCCAACCTGCTGCAGTCGTGTCTGGGCGCATGAAGAATGTGGAGGCATGGAATCGCATGAATTGCATCCGCTTGTTCATTTGTGAGATGTCACATTGTGCTGGGATATGAAGTTAAATTTACCTAGCCGCCCAATCTCCTTATTCTGTCTCAAGGAGCGGTGAATAATGCTTGTTTGCTGGCCCTCTGTAGTATGAAGAATCAGAGGAGTGTTCGAGATTTTGCAAACATACAGCATGGCATTTGTGAGGAGTTGTTGACACTGTTCATGCGCATTTCATGTGTAAGTTGCAAACAAATGCTATGTGATTGCATGGATGGATGCACTTAAGTATTTGTTCATGCAACCAGAACGCCTGACAGTGTTCAACACTTCAAAGGTATATATTGGGGGTGCTAATGGGAAGCCGAGACATGAGAATCATGATCGGCCACCTCCACCCTGTCCAGCCGCGCAGTTTCAAGCGAAAAAAGTGATCCAAGAATGGAACGCATTGCCCGAGGCAGGAAGCTTGAACCTTTTAACAGAATTTGAGGCCAAACAAGTAGAAGATGAAGTAAAATGTCCAAATGCGGTAGACATCCTTGAGCTGAGGAGCAGAGGCCCCAGACAATGCAAATGGTTCTCGACAGGACCCTGCCCATGGATGTTTGGAAGGTGTTTTCCATATTTTGATTTGTTTACTTGGAACTGATACACCCTTAGCCCTGTGGGCAACTGTGGTACTTCACTTTTGCCATAGATCTCTGGGGTTGATAGGTATAGATTCCATTAACACCTTGGGTGTGACATTCCGCGCTGACCTGCATGGAGTTTCCCAGTCATTGCATATCTCTGTCCATTACAAATCCCACTGCAGTTCATGGCTCTTGTGCTGTCAGGATCATAGAAGCCCTTCCTCCCGAGCAGCAACGTTACGCCATTGACAAGGCGAGTCTTGCTGGACTGCAATATACATATATACATACATACATACATACATACATACATACATACATACATACATACATACATCCATGCATACATCCATCCATGCATGCATGCATGCATCCATACATACGTACGTACGTACGTACGTACGTACGTACGTACGTACGTACATACATACATACATACATACACATCATGTATACATGATGTACATGGAAGCTGCAATAGCATGTTGATGGACTTAAGAACTATCCATATTTGTGTTTCACTCGAGAAATTTGCACAGATTCAATGCTGTCAACCTTTTGTGATCCCACCGAGCCAAATGAAGGTTCCATTTTCCATCCATGTCCTACAATGGAACCCATTTCAGGTGTGATATTTTTTTGCGTTTTTGCTGCATCACTCACCAATGATGAGTGGCTTTAAACTGGCCAGTTGATGGCTGCCGGAGCGCAGAATGGTGGCACGGTTGGAGCAAATCAGGCATGGTTTTCAATGGCATCAATGATGATCAATTGAAATAGTAGAATGGCATACACGGCATAGATGATGATAAATGTGTATTGTTTATTGTAGATATTGTAGGGGGTTGTCATAGGAGAAAGACCCGCTCAAATTCAATCGACGTCACCATTTTAGGCTTTCGGATCTTTTGGGCCTGCAGCTGCCTGTGATGTTCAGCCGTCAGGGTTCACAACTGGAGCTGAGCTGATAATTGTAACTGCCACCTGTCCCTGCAGGCAGAAGAAGCTGAGGCGGTTGCGGCAGTTGTACGGGTGGTTAGCACAAACAGCAGACATTCGAACAAGCAGATTCATGTATATATATATATATATATATACATATACATATATGTATATGCATATATCATTACACATATAATATGTCATATGTAATATGCATATGTTATGTAAACTATGTTTCAAGACATCTAAACTTTCAGGGTCCTTTCGGAAATTTCGACATTGACCGAGACATTCTTGAGCAGGTCGAGCAGAATGAGGAGCAGCAAGAGACAGAGCCAATGGAAGATGCGCCCAATGGAAACCACGAGCCGAGCGCAGAATACAAAGCCGACGACTCAGGGCAGCCTGATCTGGACGAGCAAATGGCCAGAAGCAGATGGCACAGCAGAGCCATGGACTGCCATGGAATGCCATGGAATGCCAAAATGAATAACATGATGAATTATGCTGTCTGCAGCATTGTGCCATTGTATGTGTGTTCATGCCATGGTGTGCTTGACATGGACAATGAGGCCATGGATGAGTTCATCACCAAATGCGAGAGCAGCAGTCCAGAAGACTGGTCAAAGGCATGGAAGTGACAGCTGACAAAAGGTGTGGCATCGATTGACTTTGACATACTTTGACATACTTTGACTCATCGACACTCCGCAGGCAACTGGTAGGGTCGGTACTTGTAAAAAATCCTCTAGAAGGCTTGGGAAGGGCTCCGTACTCCGTGGAGGCCTGGCATGAGTTGCAGATTCCTCGCCAAGCAGAGATGGAAATGCTCACTTTGCTCTTCGAGGTGGGGACGATGGTGGTAGAACTTGCCGATGTTTTTGGGAGTCGAGGCATTCCAGTGGCCAGAGTCACTAGTGCCAGAGCCATCACCAATGAAGACTGTCTTGGTTTGATACTACGGCCCAGTGAAAAGTATCAGAACTGTCCTCAGCAACGAGAACCACCACATCCCAGGTTGTGATCAATAAGGACGTGGCGAACAAGGACAGACCCGATCCGAGATGCGAATTTGAGGTGAGGTGAGGGTAGGAAACACATTCATACAAATTCCAAACGGATCAAACGGATCAATGGAAACACAATTGAACAGTTCCAACAGTTCGGACAGTTCGGACAGTGGAACGCCACTGGCAGTACTGGCAGAACGAGGACGGTGGCCTTTTCGACTTCGTGCCTCGAATCATCACGGCCCTGGTGAAAACGCGATTGGCCTGGAGCCTCAGATGTGCCTTGATATCTTTGATAAGGCCATTTACAAATACATAGAAATAGAATGAAATAGATTCAAATAGATACACAAATATACATAAACATAATACAAATACATGTCATGTATTCTATATATGAATACAGAGTAATTATACACATTGCACCATGATGGAGCTGATAGATGCTGCTAGGATTCTTGTGAAAGTTGTTCCTTTTAGCAATAGATTGGCTGTCACTACGGTTAGGTTAATGATGGTGCGTACTATTTTTCAACATACAGTTGACATCAGTTGACCTGTCTCGACCGAGACATAGCTCAAATGCCCATCAATGCAACGAAGACATTTTGAGCTGTGGCACATTTCACTGCTGAATTTCCAGAATTGAAGTGTTCGAAGAATTGACATACTCAGAGTACCATCAATTAGCTGCATCGCAACAGTGTGTTTGGTGCTCAAATCAGCAACGAATCGGCGAATCGGGAGAGTTTGTTGATGTTTGTTGCGTAGGTCTTCAACAAGAACGTGGAATTGGCCTTGAAGGCGCGCAGTGATGCGCTTTGCGTTTTTTCGACTCGTGTGACGACTCGGGCTGTTACTCGCGCTGTTTGACGTGGGCGCAGGAAATCAGCAGACGGATGGAGGAGCTCGCCCAGGTGCAGTTCATTGCAGAGCCTGCAGGATCTTAAACCATTATGTCATTATGTTTGCTTGTTGATCTTGTTGTGGACTGAACTCATACCCACCTGCGCCACATGGTGCAGGTGAATGATCAAGCTTGGCATTTGCTTAGCTACATGATGCTGTCCCTTGATTCACACAATGGCGCGGAACTGTTGTACCAATTTAGTGCGATAGATTTACACTCCTATAGAACTCTTTGAATGGACTTGTTCTGGATGTTCTTGGCCCTTTCTTGGCCCTTTCTTGGCCCTTTCTTGGGCCCTTTCCTAAAGTCAATCCACCATCATTGATAAAGGCAGATTTTATTGGTTGAGCAGCTGAGGTATTTGCATCCCAAAGGCCGAGGAACAGATTGGGGGTGGAAGCCTCAGTGAAAGATGGCATAGAAAAGCTATGAAAAACTCTTCAAACACATGTGGACCTAGGGATTACTAGAAGAACTAATCAGAATTAGTCGAAATTAGCAGCCTTGTTTTTTTTTGTTGGCCTCCAGTCGCTTCCAGTCGCTTCCAGGTTCGTTTTCATGCCCTGGACATGGGAACTCTGGTGGAAACAGACGAAGGAAGTTCTGGGCGCTGCGCAAAAGTACCGCGCCTTCGACATCCTCACATTGCTTCTGCAGCTCATGCAGGAAACCGGGGAAGCAGTTTGGAGACCGGTGGTGGTGATGATGATGATGATGATGATGATGATGATGAAGGATCAATCAGATCAGATTGCCGGTGTGGTCAGGGCATGATGTCAGAGTGATGGCACACAATGACATGATTGTGACATGATGGTATAGTGACTCTCCAACGGAGGTCTCTTTCGCTTGTTGGCAGGAAAAGAGCGAACAGGTGCTGAAAAGCCTCCCAGCCCAGGGCTCATCATGGCTCGCCTTCCGTCTACATGTCATGTCAAGAATATTTGACAGACATTTTGGACTAGGAGGACATTCAGGTGGATACGATTTACATGTCATTTAGAAGCGGAGTAATTTGGAAGATTGACTGTCAATCTTTGGCGCTCAACTCATATTGGCTGCTCCGCACCACTGCATGTGCTTGATTCTGCCATGTTCATTTGACATCCTTGAACTGAGTGGATGTTGTTTGGCGGTAACTCAAACGGATGATACCTCACTCGCAACTGAGTCTTGGAGCGAACCCGCCAAGACTGCAAAAGTCAGAGAGGCCCTGTTCTGTCTCGAGACGCCGAGAAAAACTTGCGAGAAACCTGGAGATTTGGTTTTTTGCATTCTTATGCAAGACATACTTCTGCAGCGGAACCGAATCCCTCGGAAGTTTTTCTTTGCAACGCTTCTGCAGTCGGGGCCATTGAGAATCTGTGAAGGTGCTTTGCCAGTGGGGTGATATGGATG
Organism: Symbiodinium sp. clade C Y103; assembly: GCA_003297045.1. Taxonomy (NCBI): domain Eukaryota; class Dinophyceae; order Suessiales; family Symbiodiniaceae; genus Cladocopium; species Cladocopium sp. clade C. The sequence continues at coordinate 76,002 of BGPT01001075.1, forward strand.
AAGCTGCTATTTTGGAAACTCTCTCCGCTTATGGCTTCTTGGTAGCAGAGTGCACTGACCGAAAGCTGGCAACTGTCTCACTAGGTCGGGTTTTACATCAGAAGACACCGTAGATCACAGTAGTGGATAGAAGCGAGTGTTGAGACAGAAAAGCCATGGACAAACATGAAAAACCATTCTGTACCCATATCTAATCTTCGATGTGTCGACGCATTTGAATGTATGATCCAGCGTCTCCTTGGCAAGACGTCTGAGGCGTTGAGCTCTGAGGCTCAAAAAGGACAGACAACGACCTCCAGCGACCTCCACATGCCACTGACATGCAATGACAAAGTGTGACAAATTGATACAAATTGCAATCTCCGTCCAGAGACCCGTTTTGCAAAGACACCAGTTGATGACAGCTGCGTTGTAGATCAAAAGCATTTTTATTCGGTTACGGCAGGTTGACAGTTTGCCAACACACTGGGGATTAGTATGAAGATCCGTTTCTGGCAGGAGCGTTACGCTGGCTGAGATAAGTTGCCTCTGCAGATGAACAAACGCTTGTGAAGCGAAGAAACACTCTGCGACGCGCTGCTGACTGTGCATCCAATCATTTGCATCCACTTGTCACTTGACTTGTCTTGATTTGTCTTGTTGGCTCTGCTGACCTTGATCGTAGGAGTGAACATGACTCGACAATTTGTTTGCTTGAATGTGTTTCAGCATGTTGTCATTGCGTGTTTAATATATTTGGTTTGTATTTTGTTGTACTTTCTGGTATGCTGCCTTACTTTCTGGCTTAGCTTCGCTGTTGTCCCACCTAGCATCCTTTTGCTGTCCCATGCAGCCATGGTGGATTTGCTGCTTCATGGCGAGCCCGTCAGCATAGAGTCAACTGAGAATGCGTCACCTATTGATACAGTCAGAAAACTGAAAGAAGAAATTTCTTTGCGCTGGGACGTTCTGGTTTCGTGTCAGCTTCTGTCTCTTGCTGGAAAACAATTGCTGGATGACGCACCTTTGCCGAGCGACCGCCGTGAGCCAGTGCTCGTGACCGATTTCTGGCCGTTGCGCCAAAAAAAAACCGTTGTGGAAATCGAAAAAACCGAAGAGCGTGGCATTAGCTTGAAGCAGTTGCAGGATCTGATTGCATTCTTGCAAGCAGAATCAAAGGAGCTGCACATGTGTTCAATTGGGATCACCCCCAAAGCAAAGTTACATAATTAGAGTATGTAGATATAGAATGATATAGATCCAAAGTCGCAATCCCCTTTTTTGATTCTGTGTACAGACCACAGAGGACGGGAAATTGCCATGGAGGTCCCGCGAGACAATCCTTGAGGTGCACCACATTCAAAATGCAGACGATTGCAGAGGTAGACAACAGAATTCAAGACAGTAGTACTGATTAGTAAATTATTAGTACTGTCCCAGCATGCTTCAACAAGACTCAACAAACTCAAAAGACTTACGGGCATTGCGTAAAGGCATTGCGTGTGTAAAGAACACGGTGAACACGGTGAACCCGGCGATGATCTTGTTGCAGGTGGAGAGGGTGAACCTGTACCAGATCACGGAGTGGATCATCAAACCAGCCACATCTGTGGACTCCTGCAGCTACGTTGAACTTGTGGCCACCGATCCAGCAGGACGTATTTGCCAAGCATCCAAGAAAGTTTGCCCAAATGACCCTGATTGTGTGATATTGTGTGTGTGTGTGATGTACAATATGAATTGATATGATATGATGTAATATGATGTAATATGATGTGATATGATGTAATATGATGTGATATGATGTGATATGATGTGATATGATGTGATATGATGTGATATTATATATTTTGACATTTTATGATAAGATATGACATATGACATATGACATGATATGTTCACGAGTCAGAGTGGTGTTATTCCCTTTTTGATCCTTTTGCGTCTGTTTGTCTGTGAGAGTCATGTTGAGAACCCAATCTGCACTAGGACAAGTTCCCAAGTGGTTTATAAGCCATGCTTGGGCCGAGCCGGTGTGGGAATTTGTTCATTGCGTGGCTCGTCATGGACAATTACGAGATTGTGAGACAGACGCTTGGTGGGTCTGCGCGTATGCCAATAATCAACACGAGCTTGGGAAAGACCTGACGCAAGACCCCCGTTCGACCTCGTTCTTCCGAGCCATGTCTCTCTGTGATGGTTTGTTGCTTGTCTTAGACCAACATGCAACTCCGTTTCAACGAATCTGGTGCTGCTTTGAGCAGTCTGTTGCTCTCACATCCCAGCGAGAAAAACGGATGTTGCTAGACATCGCCACTGCTGATAAAGAGTCTGCTGTGGTGATCACTGATGGCGTCACCAAATTCGACTTGGCCGAGAAAGCTAAGACAATGTATCGAAACGTTGAGGGCTATGAAGATAGTGTGAAAGCACATAGGGAGGCCAATTTTCCGACCCATTTAATCTTGCAAGCATTGACAACGATTGATGCCAAGAATGCATCCGCATCACAGCCTTTAGACAAGGTCAGGATTCTCAACACCATTTGCAGATCGAAAACTCTGGAGGATGAGCCTCCTGAGACATCTGAGTTTTATGACGAAGTCGATTCTGGACTGCGCTCCATTTTTGCCTTGGCTGCTCTACCTGCATGTGCCAAGGGCGGCTTGACCAAAGAGCTTGAAAGCATCGCTACAGTGCTTCAAAAAGACACTGTGGACCGCGAATCCTTGCGACTTGGAGTACCATCTTCAGTAGAGTTTGTTTGTTTCTACAAACTTTTCCCATCGGTTGCACTAGTTTGCACTTGTTTGCATTTGTTCCACCAACATGCAGCAACTCTTGTTCCAGACTTTCAGCTTGGACAGGAATTTGAACCTCACAGACATGAAGCAGCTGACGGATGATCTACTGGAAAGATTAGCACCAACTCTACCTCCCAAACTCCAAGAACTTACTTTGCACCTTGCAAGATGCGAACAAGTGACAGACAGGGGTGTCAAGGGAATTTGTGCCTCCGTTCCCAAAGCATTGACTTTCTTGATTTTCTCCCTTCACGGATGTACACAGATCACAGACGTGGCGCTTGCAGAGATTGCACGAGCTCTGCCGCTTTCCATGAAGCGCTTGAGATTGAGCTTTGGCCTTTGCCACTCCATCACCAATATTGGACTTCAAAAGCTGGTCATGCCACCGAATCTGAATTTTCTGACATTGGAATTTGATGGCTGCTCTCAACTTGGAGATGATGGCCTTGTTGCAATCATCAAAACTTTGCCTGCAAGCTTAGAAACTTTAAATCTGAATCTCATGGGCTGTCATGGTGTAGGCAACAAGAGTCTAAAAGCACTTTCTCAAAAGAATCATCGTTTGCATAGATTTGACCTTTGCTGCTTCGCATGTCACAATATCAGTGACGATGGCGCCTTAGTTTTAGCAGCAAATCTTCCGAAAAGTTTGCAGCGCTTTGCCCTCGACCTGAGAGGAACACAGGTCACAGAGAGGAGCATTGCTGCGATGGTCACAGAAAATTTGAAAGAAGTTGATTGGTATTTTCAGACGAATGACATCACAAAGCACATTGATTCCTTGCAAGAGCTGCGGGAATGGCACAAACTGCAGAAACCTTTAGCAGGAGCAGCAGGTCCTGCCCTTCGCAAGACAAAGAAGAAGCAGTGATTGAACCATTTCAAAGAGACATCTTGGTACAAATCGCAAAGCGATCACGCCATGTAGAAAGGATTACGCGAGAAAGAGGGAAGGTGAATTTTGAATCGGCATTTTTTAAATTGCTAGCACTTCCACACCTGCTGTTGAGAATTTTGTTTGGGGCCCTTGGCGCTTCAATGCTTTGTTGAGAGATGACAGTGGAGTGCTTGTATTGTTTCATGTCCACTCGGTATTCTTGCAGAGCGTTTGTTCAAGCCCACAACCAAATTCCTGGTTGACAATCCTATGTGTATGATATTATATATAATTGCCTATATTTATGTATATATATATAATATCTATATGATATACATACCTAAATTTGTACGGATACATCTATATGTGAAACTTGACACTCTACAGACCTTGTATGTTTTCTCAAAGTTTGTCTTTGACCTGCCAAAGGAAAACACTGTACAATTTCAAGGTCTGACATAGCCATGTTTGGTCCTTGCTCTTTCGTGATTTTTGTGGCCAGCTTTCTGTCAGTTCCTTAATTTCTTGTGGAGATGGAATCCTTGAATCATTTTTTGCCACGCAACTCAGCTTCATTCTTGGAACTTTGCAGAGGCCGGTTGGAAGCTTTGATTTGGCTGATACAGATTCTGCGACTTGGTTTTGATGAGAGAGGGTTCAGCCCCGCTTGGAGGGTCTAAGTGCATTGCCACAATATCCACAATGCCAAATGCTGCAGGTGTGCAATGATGCCGAGATTTCTTTGAGACAGCTTCGGGCGAGGCCGAACTTGATCAGATTCATGCCAGCAGAGCCTAAGGTATCCAATGGTGATGTTCACCGCCTTCATCTGCCTACAGTTGTCACCTTTTTCGGCGATTACATCCTTTTCGTTCGTAATACCCTTGCGCGTATAGAACATGTCGTGTTTTTCGTGGGGCCAAAAATCTGACGGCACTGCAGAAAGTGCATGGGTTCAACTCTTCCCTGTAGGCAGTTGACGAACACCACTGAGGGTAGTCAAAGTGCCCAAAGCTCAGCATCAGAACCCAATCACAGCATGCCGTAGCAGTGTCCTGTGCAGTGCGAAAGTTTTGTCTCTCGCAGTGACTGTGCAGTCCATGCTTTACTTCGGTGCAATTCCATTGAGATGAGCTAGATTCCAGCTAGATGATGAGGCAGATGACGGCAAATGAGAAGTGAAGTATCATGAAGATAATGAAGATATATGATGAAGATATGATGAAGTGGTGTCCCCATCCAGATTTGGTTTGTGATATGTTGTGATTCAGTTGTGATGTGACCGTATGCGACCAACGTGGGGATTGTGGGGCGCGCCCAGGCCTGTGGTGGCCTGGAAGATCCACGAAACGCCGATTGCGCCGAAGCAGTGCAATGGGCCTTTGAAAAGGGGCTCAAGCAGCACCCAGGCAGGGCCTCGACACGACGACATGCGGGCGACATGCTGAGACCTGAGAATCATGTCATTGGAGCACCACAACATACCACAACCTCTTGCATCTCTTGCTCTATTTCAGACAGGAGGCAACAGTCAACTGTTTCCGCGCTCAAGCTGGGTGCGGGTCAACCCCCCGCGGTAGTTTCACTTTCATTTTCTCTGTCCGCTGGCGCTTCCCATGTGCCCAGACTTCTGCTGAAGGCTGGTACTTTGTCCCATTGGGCACCATCAGCCGAACTGGCCCAAGCGATGCCAAGATAGGTGACCTGCAGCAACTCGGAAGAAACATCGCTGCGAGTTTTGGACGAATCAAACGTGTGACGAGAGGGCCCTATCTGGTCATATTTGGTCAAACACGTCAAACACAAACGCTTTGACCATCTTTGACCTGACAAGTTGGTTGAAACTTTAGACGGTTAGGGTCTCAGCCTGTCTCAGCTTGATCCCAGGCGCATTTTCTTTTGTGGCCGGGCTGGCAAGACCAGGCTGATCATTTTGGTCATTTGCATTGAGTCAAATTGAGTCAAATTGAGTCACGATCGTCATGGCACATTGCGCATGTGTCGGGTGAGGTCTGGTGAGGTCTGGTGATGTCTGGCCAGGTGTGGGCTGCCGCCCTGCAGCTGCACTTCACCACCCTGCAACATTTGTGAAGCGCCCGAGTTAGCACCGAAACTCTCCAAGGCAACTCTTGCACCATGACAGTTTCATGACAGTTTCCTAGCGGCTGGCCACAGCGCATTTGACGTCGAAGTTGAAGCGATGCAGGGCTTCGACATCAATAAAGGGCCATGACATGCCATGACAATGATATTCCATAGTTGACATATAGTTGACATATAGTTGACATCATATGTTGACATCATATGTTGATTGTGGATTTGTTGGATTTGTTTGCAGGCCTTCACACGCATCAAGCGGTTTGACTTTACAGGCTCATTCAGGGCGGAGGCAATTGCGACAGGCATTGTGTCTTTCGATGTCTTTCGTCTCGCTTGCTTCCAAGTAAGTACCAAGTAATTGCTAGCAACATCTAGCAACCCGTATGAGCCCGTATCAAACCGTTGTGATTTGTCGTTCAGGTGATGCCAAGAAAGAATTTGACGTAGTGCAGTCTCTTTGGTGGCAAGAAGCCGTCACAGATGTCACAGTTCCACAGAAAACTTGTGACTTGCAGCTCTGTCATCTCCCAAGGATTCCTGACCAGAACATGACCCACTCCTGCTCCAACTACGTGGATGACGGATCAACAGTCTTCACGAAAGATGGAAAGCTGGTCGTGAAGGTGTCCTCTGCATGTCCAGATGGAACGTGCTTGAATTCAGGCTCGGCACCAAGAAAACATATCATGTCGCCTCATGTCACATCATATCACACCCGCCAGTGATTGAAAGAGATCGGTCTTTGAGGAGCCCGCTGAGTCTTTCTTCCCAGGAAAAATGCTTCTTTTGATGTTTGTTCAGCTTCTTGTGCCTCCCAATGTGGTGCAACTTAGGACGTGCCATGAGCAGGGACGCATTCACCTACGGTTGCCCGGCCAACTCTGGTGTTTGGAGGCTTGACTGGTCGTGTCTAAAGATCAGAAGCTATCATGAATCATGAGACAATGTCGCACCACGTGTGAAGATTGTAGAGGAAATGTATTCAGCGGAAATGTATGTAGAATATTGTAGAACATATTGTTTAGCTGAGTTTTTTAGCTGGTAATTTATTTTACTGAAATAGCATGTTTGTTTTATGTTCACTCGCAGTCACTGGGTGCTGGAATCCAATAATGCCAATCATTTTTCACTAGCTTGTAAAAGTGAACAAACATTTACTGTCACAAATGTGGGTGCCGGTGCCTGCCAAATCCATCTACTCTTCATCACTCTTGTCCCTCCTCGTTCCTCTTATAGCGGTGTGGTTTTGGAACGTGCAGATTGGCTCGCACCCACTTGACCAGAGGGACAGGTGGACTATGCCAGGTTTGGGCTTGACCTGTTTCATAAATGGGTTGGATTCCTCCAACATTTGAGCTGCAAGGGGACATGTTTTTTCCTAAAATCCTTCTTCAATTTCGGACTTTTCTGATTTGCTGACTTCAGTGGGTTTGGGGCCTTCGTGGGTGAGGATCAAGTCAGTGTAACACCGGCTTGAGATGCCTGAACCTCCTTCCGTATGCATTCTAGGAAGCAATTTCACTTTGACAAGATTGTTTTTCTCCGTGCACAAGCGAAGTTTTCAGTTTGAAGTAAGGAGTGGCATAGTGTTGCGCCCTTTTGTTCGCGTAACCAGCTGTCAGAGTGGATGCATGGCATGCTGGACTAGAGCGCCAACAGGCATCAAAAAGCAGCAAGGGACATCAAGGGACCAGGGACGTCAAGAGACCAAGGTGTCTTCACTTTTTCCGCGAAAGTACCAAAATGCAACTCTGTTTGGCCTGCCCTGCGACTTGGCAGCAAGGTGCGACCCTAGTCACGATACCGGAGAACAACACACTTATCTAATTGTGTTTTTGTGGATCATTGACAGTGATATCAACATCTCCACAACAACACTAATAATCTCTTCAAAGTGTTGACCTGAGGTTCTAAATTGAGCCAAAAAGAGAATCTAGAATTCAATATGGATCAACCACAACCCAATCCAAACATGTTCCAGTTTCTGAGGTGGCTTTTGCCCGAAAATTCCAAGGGGGACGGAAAATATGGCCCTTGGCCTTGCAGTGGCGAGATCGATCTGTTGGACAGGGGACACGGGATGACACGGGCAGAGTTGGATCGACACCAACTCTTTCGATTGTGGTTTAACGATGTTTAAGTTTACAGTAAATGATGTTTCAAGAAGTGTCTTGGTGGTGATTCAAAGCTGATAAGTCCAACACCCGAAGAAGGTCATCCAAATGCTTTACAAAAGCATCAAATAATTTCAAAGAACAAGAACAACAATCAACTTTTGCTGTTTTGTTTTTTACTATTTGATCAATGCGTTGCAGTTTTGACGACATGCAATTGGCAACGTACTTGTAGAATTTGCGCAGTGGTTTGGCCATGTGGCTTCCATGTCCGTGGAGAGGAGACGGTGAACGATGATTCCCACGGTGCCTTCAACCTGGCTGCGATCTCAGCATCCGTGGTGGCGCAACCAGGTTACGATCAGGTTACGACCAGGTTGATCTGAATGGCGAATCCGTGGCGCGATGCAGGTGGCAGGTTTCGGCTCGCGCGGCGGATGCTACGACCCCGCAGCGGTGACCTGCAACGCCTGTGCACCGCCCAGCTATTGCACCAGCACCACCTTGGCAGATGCAGAAGCATCGCATTTGATGGTGGAAGAGCCTTGTCAGTTTGAACATGTTTGAAATATCTGAAATTTGATATGGAAATATCTGAGATCTATTGAAGTTTGATATGTCTTGAAGTGTCTTGAATTGTCTTGATATGTCTTGATCTTGACTGGGACGACTTCAGTCACTGGAATGAATTGAAGTGGCCAAGAGTATCCAAGAGTAAACTAATAGAATATGACAGAATATGATACGATTACATGAAATTGTAGACACTAGACTGTTCAGCCCTAAACTTCGCTCTAGGGCTTACTTCCCTTGGTGTTGTGCTGCTGTGGGACATGGGCTCAATCTTGAAATTTCATGATTGCACCATGATTTCACCAAGTGTCGCACCACGGAAGTTGGGCCCAGGACGTGAATTGCGCTGCCGGTGAGACTTCGTGGAAGGAGAAAACCGGAGGGGATACTCAGTGCCTGGCATCGCGACAGATCTTGACAGACTCGAAGAAATTCCATAGAAATTCTCAGCAACTTCTAAGATTCAAACATGTTCATAAGATGTTCATAAGATGTTCATAAGGTGCAATTTTGGTGCCGGTGTCTTTTTAAGACAATTGTCATCTACAACCCTCGAACGAGGAGCACCTCTTCGTTCTGTTCTGGCAGCGGGATGAGATCTCTGCTTTTGTAGATCCCACCTTGTCCTACAACGAAGCCGGTCAGCTCATCAGCATCCAGGCCACAACACAATTCTTGCGCAAGTGCAGATGGAATCGAGGCAATCGGATGCAATGATTATTGTGTGATTCGGAGACTTGGATACTTGACAATATATTGCGGATAACTTGGATAGTGATTCATAGTGATTGAGATAGAAACGAAAGAGTCCAGACAAGATCGTGAATTTGCGCTTGCCAAAAGTGAAGGCAACAAGTGACCCCACTCCGAGAGTGTCCTATCTCATGATATTTCAGCATATCTCATCACTCTGATGCCACCAGGAGAAACTGCGCCATGGATCTGCAACCTTCAAGACATACAAGCGTCCGACCACGCCCACCTGGAGTGCTGTTCAGGACGACATTGAGATGACATGAAATGAATTGCAATGAATTGCAATCAGCAGTCCTTGAGGTTTTTTTAACCCTGGATTAGCTGTTGAGAGGGATGCAACGAGGCTCAAGCTTGCAGCTTCTGACCAAGTGTGTGATTATTTGTTTGAATTCCATACCCCTCGAGTTAAACCCCCCATGTTCCTGATATTCCTTGACATTTTGTTGCCTTTTTGCCTTGTTAGGATTACATGAACAAGTGCTTTCCTGGACGGCACGCAGCTGATGCGCCCTTTGACATTCCGATGCAACTTGGTCTCACATTCTCAATTCCGACAAGTTGAAGAATGGCTTGTTTGAAATGCGTGGACTGGAGCTGGACCCAGCTTTGTGGGTGAAGATTCGATTATTTTGATTGATATTTCAAGAATGGTCGCCCATGCAGTTTCTTTGCTTGTCCACTTCACCAGACTTCACCAATGTCCGCCACCAGGAAGATTGTTCTGAACATTGCTGTGGGTGGCTCAATAGTTGCATCGAAAGCAGAGTCTGGTCATTGCACTCAACGTGTTCCTTCGAGACTTTTACAGTCTGCCAGTATGAAGCTCTGAAAGAGAAACCAAACAAGAAATTCACCAAACTCATGTCTCCAGATGTCTCCAGATGTCTCTATAGTGCTTGAAAGCTGCGATCCGAGATATCCGAGGTTGGTGGTTATGGTGGTGCTCCGTGCTTCTGGGGTGAGAAGACGTGTGCTGATAGCTGTGGTGCTGCGGTGGGATCCGAGCTGATCATCTCTGACATCAGTGTTTGGCAGTAGGTTTTCCAGCGCAAGTCGGTTTTCCAAAGCTATTCTTAACGGGCATGGGTGGAACATGTGGAAATTGTAATATTGTTGGCCCCCTTGGATGTGAATGAGCAACTTTGTGGCCCCGGTATTTTTGGTCATTCTTGACCTATTCTTGACCCCATTCTTGACCCAAACCCAAATGTTTGTACCGTGAGAGCTCTGGCACCAGCCAATGCGCTGGTGGGGCTCAAGGCTTTCGTGAGGTTTTAAGTCTTGCCCAGTGTGGGACCTCGATTTTAACACCGGAGCTGAAATTCCACAGAAAAAGGAGGTCTTGCAAATCTTCGATTCAAGCTGGAAGATGATGAACACAAAACGATCAGTTTCAAATAAAGAGGGAGGGTCTTCTGAGTGTTCTGATAGTCCAGCTACGGCGAATATTGGCGAATCGAGCTTGGGCGTATTGGAAAAAACCATTGGCATGTGGCATCCGCTGGCTGTTTAGGGCTCGGGGCAGGGTAGGGTGGCCCGGCGGCGGGGCAGTGCGATGAGGGACCGGACCAGGTGCACCCTTGCGATGCGGGTACACTGATTAATACAGCTTCATAAACTGATCAGTGGAAAGATGACAAAGATGAACCACTGCAAGTCACTGCACGGCACTGCACCATGGTATCAGTGCTTCAGTGGTTCCTACTGTGCGCATCTTTGCACCACTGATACCTGTCAGGAGCCGCAGACGTGACCGTCTGGGTACAGCCTGCAGTGTTTGCTTCGATGTTCTGTTTGAGCTTTGAAGTTGCTGCAGTGTTCATTTGGGTGTGTCTAAAAACGGGGCAGAATACCAGCAAAATTGCCATTTCATCGGCAATGTGATGATTGGTCAGTAAAATGTCAGTAAACTCAGGGTAAAAAAAGTGTTGCAGTATCTTACACTGTGCTGTGTATCTATTTTTTGGACAGAAACCTATTTCGTTCAGCTCCCAAAGGCAAAGCTTGGGCGCGCCGACGTAGAGACTCCAAGAGGAACAGTCCGGAACTTGTTCATTTCGTTCTGAAAGAAACATACTGGGTTATAATACGAATATGTATATTCTATATATATCTATGATATATATATATATACTTCAGATATCTTCAGATGTTTGATCTAAGGTTCCTGATGGTTCCTGTGCTTTCGCAAACTGTCGCGGTCTTTCTTCAGGTCGCGCTCGCAGCAAACGCACACGCAGCTCACGACGTCGCCGAAGCGCAACAGTGAAGCGTCGCGAAGGCATGGCTTGTACATTTTCTAAATGTTTTTATTGATTTGTGTTGTATACTGTATTTGGTCATCGACATCTTTTCCCAAGTGATCGGAGGATCTTGGATGGTTTGAACATGTTTGAACCGTTTTGAAATCTTTTGGGCATGTTTGAAGCGGTCATATCTTTTCATTGATGGCAGGTCGGAAGCGCGTCGGTGCACGGAGGCGGTGTGCCAAGATGTGCCAAGCTTTGTCATGTGGAGGACGAAGTCATGGTGCGGCAGATCTTGTTTGGCGCCGCTTCTCGTGGGAACAAAACGCCACATTTCCACACCTTTCCACGCCTTCATTCTGAATCACACTGGAAGTGGTCGTGGTTGCTCCATATTGATCCGATCATGAAACGCATAGCGCACAGCGCGTAGCAGCCCGCAGGTCTTTAGAAGCACTCTTCCACTGGAGGAGACAGTCTAGGAAAAATTGGAAGCGGCAAGTGGATAGTGGATAGAGACAAGAAGCTGTTCGATAGTAATTAGAAGAAGCACTGCCTAGTAATTGTCTAGAACGACAGCTGGAGAACCCACAACTTGTGATCACCAGTAGGTCCTTGTAGGACTTTTCCACATGTTTTCAACAGAATCCTCAACACCGGCTTCACAGGGGACACCTTGAAGTCACTTGGGACGGCCAGGTTCATGCCATGTGAAGTGTGTTGGGTCGACGACGGAAGTTGACCATTGGCCGGTGCGGTGATTCGTGGTGACTCGTGGTGACTCGTGGTGACTCCTGATGACCAGGAAGGCGTTGGAGAGTGGAGAGCTCAGAATCCAGTGCCAGTGCCTGGAGGCCATGATCTCAATGGATCTAACTGGCGCTAGCTCTAGTCTGTGACAACAAAAGTCCAAGAGATCAGATTTCCATAACTCTCATTGGAAGCACTTAGAAGAATTCAGAAACATTCATTCTTGTATAAACCTGCTATGCCCTTCTCTTTGTTCATTTTGTTCCTCAATGAGAGCAGATGCCACGAGGCAGTTGGGATTTGGACAGCACGACGGTTCCCAGCAGCGATGAATCCGTCTGAGCCTCATCGAGCCCCATCGAGCCCGATCGAGCCACTGGGGCAGGTCTACAGAATCAAATCCCGATTTCCCTTGGAGAAACATGTGGGAAAACATGCAATTGATAAATAATGATAAATATATAGACAAAGTTTATGTAAATCCTTTTTAGATATGTTATATTTTGAGACATTTTGAGTTATATTCTTTTACCACAATGTGGAATTGAAATTTGAGACTCCTCTAGGTGAGTGCAAGGAACGTGTATGGAACCCGGCAGGAGTGACACGGACGAGCAAACTCCCTAGGAGTCGGGTCGTTGACAACATCGCCTGGAGTCGATTTTTGTGCTCAGCTGCTGAAAAAACTTCAAGCCAGTCGTTTCCTGTCGAATTCCGCTTCAAAAAACATGGCGGGTGCTGCGATCGCAAAAGTGCTTTTGTGCCTCTTGCTGGGAGCCTTGGGTGATGACTACGAAGGCAGGCGACATGCAGAATGAACAGAATGAACAGAATGGTTGAATCTATTTGTCATCATTTTTAATCATTCATGCAGGTGAGAAGTAGGGAGACACTGAACTGTCTCCATGATCTGGAAGTATTTCTATTTCTTTCGATCTTATGATGGTCCCAACTCTTTTCTCCGGCGCATCTCCTCTGATGATACTGCAAGGCGACAATCAGTTGAAAACTCTTTGTTAGCTTCAAGGGTTTAAGTATTGATAACTATTGATCCTCAGTTCAACAATTTCAGAATATTTGAGCTTGTATCAGGACCTCAGGTAATCTTCCATCTCGCACCAGATGTGTGGATTCTGTCGCTTTTTCGTCCAGGCCGTGGCTGGCCGAAATGGCCGTCCTTCTCAAAGAACAAGACAAATAAGACTGAAGGGTCAGGAGGTGGGTGGTTCTCGAACAAGACTTGGCCAAAATGGTTCTCAAGGAACAAGACTGAAGCACCGACATTCCCATGCGGCTGCAGCAACTGGAAGGGTGTCCTCGCACCAAAGGCGTGGAAGAGTCTGACAGTGGCACGGTCTAGGAACGGTACAGGTTGGCATAGGAAGTCAAGACCTAAGGTCTACTTATATAATAGGTCTACTTAAGGTCTACTTAAGGGTCTACTTGAGGTCTACTTACGGTCCAATTATGTCACCATGTAATGCCACAAGCCTCGTGCTTCCACAAAGATCAGGAAGTGGGTGTGAAACTTCGCAGATTTTTGCAGTGCAGGTGGACTTGGCGGAGTTCAGCATCGATGCAGATGAGAAGTGTGAGAGGCCCACGCGACATGCCTCCATGACCCCAGGGAAGTTCTGCAGCTGCGACAAGGGGAGAGCGGCCAACTGGGACCAAGCCCTCAGCGAGGCGTGTGCAGAATGGATATGGCAAGATAACATGGCAATATATGGCAAAGTCAAAAATATGAGGGATATGGTGCCGCTGATGTTCCATTATGAGATGATCCTTAGAGGCGACTTTGGCTTTGTCTGAAAATAGTGTATCTATTGGTTATCTAATCCTCATTATCCCCATTAAATGGCTGTAATTGAGGGTATACCATATTTTCAGACAAACCCTTTCTTGTCAACACCAAAAGACTGATCGCTTCGACACTCAAATATTATCGGCTCGTATCCGTTCCAGCTAAGTGCCACATAGTGCCACAGGCACAGAAAGCAGTTGATGACGCAGTGTCTCCCATTGTCAGCGAGATGATGGACGCCATCACGGCACTCCAGGAGAAAACAATTCACAACAGTCGGACATGGGACAACATGGGCAAAGGATTCAACTGGGATTGGACTGGGATTGGACTGCCAAGAGCAGTTCAAAAATATTTATGGAATTAAAGGCAGAAAATTCTGCCTCTTCTATTTGGCCCGCTTACGTCCTTTATGTTTATCCTCCTTCCTCTTGTGATATTGCAAGTTGAGCTGTCCAGCAGGAAGAGCTTGGAATGATTGTCGACAGCTCCTCCATGAAGAAGTTGAAACCCAAGGTCACAAGTTTCCCACGGAAACAGGGTGAGGGCCTGTGGGTTTGTTGTTGCCAGAGTGGAGAAGCTGGCAAGTGCAGGACTGCAAAACGGTTACCAAAAACTGTGTGTTTGAAGGCAATACTCTTGCTGCATTTGCTGCATTGGGGTCTAGCGGGAAGTGAACAGCTTTTCAATCAAAGACCTGCCACGACACGTCCATTGATCGCAGGAAGGATGCGAAACAGACTGGATGGAAGGCAGCACATCATGAAGCACCTGCTGACGCCTGTGAGAACGAAGCTACTGAAGCTACCGAAGGTACGGAAGATACCGAAGATGCGGAAGCCGAAGCTACCGAAGATACTGAAGATGCGGAAGCCTCATAGCGAAGAACCATGAAGAACCCGCAATCATGCTATTCGGGTGCCGTGGAGGTGCCACTGCCACCTCAACAGGTCGTGGCTGAATGTTGAGCAAATCTCCTTCCAGCACTTAATCTCTGACGGAAAAAGCGCGTTTGATGTTTGCAGACAGAAGAACCTGCAGAGATTGATTGCTTCACATCTCTCCTTTTTTTTGCGTGTGCTTTATCAGAAGATTTACAGTAGACATATTTCCAGAGAATATTTCCCAAAGATTTCCGGAGTATCACTTGAATCACTTGACTCACTTGGCCTTCTGACCTCATGTCCCCGAGGTCTCGGAGAGCACCTCACAGGCTGCGCCGGGCCAGGGCGGCCGGGCGAAAGCTAAGGGCCTTTGGAGACCGCCTCACTCGAAGCTTCGAGAATCTTCGAGAGCCGAGCGTTGAAAATTCTCGACTCGAAGCTCCCATGTCAACAAATTCTTCATATCTTCGCAGTGTATTTCGGAACATTCTACACATTGGATGGACATTAGTCTTACACTACTGTTTCTGCTACCACGATATATTATGAATCTGAATGTTTAATGAATTTCTTGTTTTTGCTCTACATACTTCCACACAGAATGTGGATGAAGCTGGACGTGGTGCTTGGACTCGCACAGTGTCCAGTCGCCTTTCGACTGAGTCCGACTGTGCAGACCGTGTCGGACTGTGTCCTAGGTTCTTCGAGGTTCTTCGGTTCTTCAATGGTCCCCTGAAACACCGGCGGCGGCGCGAGTTGCGCGAGTGCCATCGAGTGCCATCTTTCCTCCGCCCGCGGTGCCAGGGACCCGAACGGACTTTGCCGGCTCGGGGCCGAAGCTGGGGGATGGAACCTGGGGATGGTGAGAGATGGTGAGAGATGGTGAGAGATGGTGAGATGACTTGGTAACCGAGGGGAACTCGCTGTTAAGAAGAGAGCTTACATATGGCTTAGCATGATTGCCAGCTGAACCAGAGACCTTCGGTTTTTATATTCACTTATATTCTTCATCTCCAAATCAGGGATGATCGGGATTGATGGAGGCTGTGTTTATCGCAACTTTGAATGGTTCGAGTGGGTAATCAGTCCGCGGAAATCGTCACAAATCCACTGCTTAAAGCGATGCAACGCAAAGAGAACTGAGAACAATCTTGAAATGTGATCGCTTTGATCGCTTTGATCGCTTTGATCGCTTTGATCGCTTTGCAGCCAGCCAAAGAGGTGACTTGCAGCATCTTGCAGCATTGACTTGCGACATCTTCGGGCATCTCGCGACGGTCCTGTGGTGGCGGCGTTGACACGAAGGTCTCTGTGGGCAGAAAGCTGGAAGAATGCCGCAGGATTGCCTTCCGAATGCCTTCCGAATGCCTTCCGAATGCCTTTCGAATGCCTTCAGTGCGATGATCAGCTCTTCATGGCAGAGGAGTTGCAACGGATTGTGTAGATCAGTCTGGATATCCTACGTGGGTCGATTCGTGTCGATTCTTGTGATTCTGCAAGCCCCAAAAATTGAGATTCTTCACTCTTTGGTCCAATAGACAGCTGTGGCTGTGAAGAGTCTAGTTCAGTAAGAGTCTAGTCTCTTCTTGTCGTGATAAGGCTTTGCTACAGTTCCCTCGTGAATCCTCACGCCTGTCCCAAATCGTTCAAACGTATTCCAAACCAGTTTCGTTCAGAGCGTTCAAGACAAATGCTTTCCTTCTTTGTCCTGCTAAGATCCAAAAACATCCAAAAACAAGGTTAGGGCGGTTAGGGTTGAAAAAAATATTGGAATAATCATTAATTAGATTCGAAGAGTATCTTCATTTTGAGAAAGCCACATATCTCATATCACCACCCCGCAACAGAGGTGGGAACGCGTTGGCAAGTCTATTGCGACCTGGTGCTCAGCCTTGGTGTCATAAGTCGAGAGTCAATGCTCTTGGATTGCAAGAGATGCAAAGCGCGATGCAAACTGTCACTAAATATATCTAAAATCATCTAAATACCAAAGACATTCAAAGACAAGCTTTGTTTGGGATCGGATTTCCTTTCTCGTTTGCCCTCAAATCAAAAGAAATGATCAATCCAAGAGCATTGCACTGATGTTTATGATTCAAACTGATTCATACTGAAGCGCTCGATCCACACGTGGTTTCACCAAAGCACTATTAAGGTGATTTTTGAAGTCTGAAGCATGTCAAGTTCTTCTTTTTCCATGTTCAGCAGCACCTTGCTGACATGTCAAAAGAATGTGTGTCATCCTATGCAACTTCCACACCTTACTCCGTTTTGTCTACTTTGCAGTGGCTTCAGTGTCGAAATCAAACGAAGTGGAAATGCAGTGGATACTCGACAAATTGTTGAAGCTGTTGAGACTTTTTGAGACTTGGTGAGACTTGTTGCTCCAATCACTGGCATGTCAGCTGTAGAACACTGCCGTTCGGTGCCGGGAGGACGGAGTCTTGGCGGACTTTGACCGCGGTGTTGTGGAACGCACTGGCAACCAGCCCAAAGAGCTGCTCGGTCAACCATTCTGGCGATGAAACCAAGGACAACAATTGAGAAGAGAATAAAACGAATAGAAGAAATCTCTTATACATAGAGTGATAGGGATTGTCAGATAGTGTTTATGTCTTCTCTTTGTCGAATGAGGAAAGACCTACATTACCAGCTCTGCAAGTCTGTCTTGCAAGTCTGTCTACCAACCAAGGTTTTCACGACGCGCAAAGTGCTCCTGGCATGTCTTGTCAAAGGTTCATCGTCAAACATGATGTGATTTCTGGAGCCCACTGAAGAAAGTGGGACATAGAGGGACACTGTCGTAGTCTTAGTCAGCGAAAGCATGCAAACAAGAACCAAACAAGAACATGCATTGTGCCAGGATGTGGCGCCGTTTGGCCCCGCCACGGACCAAAGCGTTTTTTGTGACGGAGCTCAGCTTTGATAACTGTACAATGCAAAGAATTCTTTTCTTGACCTCAATCACTGCGAATTTTGATCTCATGATTTCACTGACAAACCGAAGGACTTGCCCAGTGGAGCACCAGAAAACACAGAAAATTCTGAATAGCCCTATGCTGATCTCTTCCGTTTGTTTAATAGATTTTGTTCAGAAGCAGTGTGTCAGCAAGCTGGTGTGCAGCCCAAATGGAAAAGCTGCTTGTTCAATCTTGTTCACTCTGTCCGAGGCCAAGCTGGATTGGATGCAAGGGGGCGCAGAACTCTGGACTGAACAAATTAAACTTGGCTTTTGTCGCATGTGCTTTTCCCATTTTGGCACATCCTCCTGAAAATGTCAACCCAATATTAGATCCAAGGGCCTGCGAGGGCTTGTTGTTCAGCCTCCCAACCTCGTGTTCCCAACTCTTGTAAAGGGAATATTCAATGGAGATTATTATGATATTCCAGACATTTCCATTTCCAGACATTTTCCTTCGAACCTTGGATGCTGAGAGGTAAGCCATGTAAGCCGCCCTGTTGAAACTCTGAAAGCGCAGGAAATATTTGGAACCTCTTTGTCCAGCTGTTCTCACAGGCTCTCCATCTGGTGACTGGGTGCGGAAACCTGGCACTGCTGCAAAGCTGTATACCAGGTGAATAGATGTGAATCGTATATTCATAATATAGAATGTAGAGAATGTAGATATCATTGATGTCAGATGATGTAAGTATACTGTTGTACCACTATTTTGGTATTATGCCGATCAGTATTGGACACTAAATACAAGTTTTACTCTGCATGAGCTTCTCTGTTCCTCACATGTGTAAGGCCGGGCCACAGAAAGTTCAATGGTGCGAGAAGAATTTGAGGCTCTCCGCCGACAGAGCAATGAGCTCAATCGAGGCTCAGAATAATAGAAAACATTTGACTACAAGCCACTAATGGTCAAAAGCGGTCAATATGGGGCGCTCAGTCCGCCTCGCTATCAGCATGTATCAAAGAGCAGCACCCGATGAGGTCCTTGTTGTGAATGCGAGCGACAAGGCCCTGTTCAGCCACCCTGGTGCAATCCTCGTGGACGACCGGGATGAATATCGTCCGGGGGCTCAGAGAACGAGCGGAACATGCGGATATGCTCCAATGAGTCTTCCCGCTTATGTGTTGTGCGTCTTCACTGGTAACATTTGAGGGTTCTTTATTGTATTTAAGTTTACTTGACGAAACTCCAACCACCCTGAATCATCTGACTCGTCTCACATCCCAACTGCTTCAACTTTGAACCGGCTGAGGTGATGACTGGGAAGCCCGTGGCGGCATCTTTGTGCACTTTAAAGAGGCCACGGCACACGCCCCAGGAATCAAAAGAGAACAGAACTCCATAGCTGACCTCTTCATTACTGTTGCTCACTGTCCATCACTGTTGATCGCTTTTGGTCACTGTTCATCACTGTTTCTCACTCTTTCTTACTCTTCATCACTGTTGCCCACTGTTCCTCACTGTTTCTCACTGTTCATCACTGTTGCTCGCTGTTGGTCACTGTTGCTCACTGTTGGTTACTGTTGCTCACT
>BGPT01001075.1:97953-118825 GCA_003297045.1 Symbiodinium sp. clade C Y103
ATCAGTGTTCATCACTGTTGCTCACTGTTCATCACTGTTTCTCAGTGTTCATCACTGTTGCTCACTACTCTTCACTGTTTCTCACTGTTCATCACTGTTTCTCAGTGTTCATCACTGTTGCTCACTACTCTTCACTGTTTCTCACTGTTCATCACTGTTGCTCACTGTTCATCACCGTTGCTCACTGTTCATCACTGTCGATCAGTGTTGATCATGTTGAGCGGATTTCATATGGTTTTATGAGATCTATAGCGGTTGTCAATATTTATCAGCTCCGTGTGGAGTCTTGAAGATTATTGTGTTTGATGTCCATGGTATTCCATGTTATTTCGGCGTATGAACCCTTCTGCAGACAGTATCGACTGCCATTCATGTTTTGATATTAGGGACATGAAGAATGAGAAAACTTACAAGATACACAAACTGACACGAGCCACGAACTTTAGGACAGGACTTCAGGACTTGTGCCCTAAGGACTCCATTGCCATGGCAGCAGCCTTGGGCGCTATGCACCAACGCACCAGTTGTCAACTTGAGATTGTTCATGTAAAGTGCATATAGTTTGGATTAGTAACACACATATATATATATATACACATCATTACACATCTATATTATACATCTATATATACATATAGTTTGGTATAGTTTGGTAGTCGCTACCAAGAACTGCCGAGGTAAAGGAAGCGTTGCAGAAGCTCTGCTACTGTGGCGCCTTGCCACCGGGACCTGGTGCCCTCCCCGCGCCTCGACTTCTCGCCTGCCCTGCACGGGAAATTTTGAACCGGAAACCCATGGGATTTTCCCATGAAATATTTGGGTTTTCCGGTTAACATTTTCCCTTAAACCAATCCAGTGATTGAATGTGAAGAATCCGTTCACAATCGGTGAACCGATTGTGAACATCAAAGTAGAATCATGTCAATGCATGCCAATCCCTGCAACTGGCAGTGCACCAGTTAAGGACTTCTCTATGTTATCTTGATGATGTTATCTTGATGATGACTTGCGCACTTGTCTCTTGGCGGCGAGAGCTGTTACTCAAAACTGTCCAACCTTTGGTCCCGTCAAAAGCGTAGCAGTTTGTGTTGTATCTATCAGCGGAGCATATCACAACGTATCACCAAATTGGCAATAAACTGGCAGCTCAAATTTCGGTGTATCAAACAGTTGCCCCATGTTGTCCCTTTACATATTTCTTCATGTTTGTGATGAATGGAATCGACAGGGATGAGATTCCTGCAGGTTTATACTTCCAAGCTGACCCAGCCTGGCCTCTCTACAGATGAGAGTTCCGTTTCACGCGCAAAGCCATCGTCGCTCTGAAATATTTTCATGTGCAGCATGGCACCATCAATGGTGAAATAGAATGATCCTGAAGGATTCTTCAGCAGTTCGGCAATATCAGAACCAATCGGTGCGCTCTTGTTGGGACTCCGAGATTTCAACAATCCCAAGTCCCTAGGCTGTTCTGCAACTCTTCTATTTCAAGCTTGTGGAACGACCAATTTAGACTTGGAAGGTGGTGTCCAGTGGTTGCAATTCTGATGAATGCATGTTGGATTTGAAGGCGGCTTCGCACGGCGTGGGCTGAATCGACATGGATAGGATTGGCTCATGAGCAGAGACGAGAGAATCCCATCCCCAGGACGACATCTGCTGTGCTATCTCTATATATCTTTGCAAGTTCTTTGCATGTATATATATATATACACATATATATATATATATTATATATATATATGTGTATCTTTTATTTATTTTTGCTACCAGTCTTGATGTTCCACAGCCGTGCAAAGAGCTCTCCAATGGCCCGTCTGGCAGTGCTGCATCGCAGTGAGCTCGCGCTGCAGCACCAGCGCTTGAAAACAAGGAAGACTCTCCACCAATTGATGCGATGCCTAGACAGATTGTGCTGATGCCATGCAATTGATGCGATATCGTCCCCAAGAGTGGAGTGTTTTTCTGAAAATTGCAGGCAGACAAATGCCGCATCAAGTGTTCTAAATTCTTGCAGGACCGCAGAGAGATTCCTAAGCCTTCCTGAAATTGCTTGCGCCAAATTAAAGGGTGATGAGTTCTCATTGTCTCAATTTCCAGTGCTGAGTTGGATGTTGGAGTCTCTGAAGTTCGCGGTCCCAGCTGCATTTTGTCAGGGCCCTGTCCGCTGTTCTGTGCTTCAGATCTTCCCTCGTCGCAGAGACGTGTCAGTCCAAAGGTACCCTGAGGAAGCGATCCCTGGACACTTTCAATGCATGAACAGCAGTGCACAACGAGGTGTGAAATGCTCACATGCAGTCAGACACACACACACACATTTATACAGTCAAGACATTCAAGTGTAAGACTTTACGTGAGGCAGACCGATCTCAGTGCTTTTGGTAGCTAGTCTGACCTGCGAGGGAATTTCGAGGCAAAAAGAAGAGGAATCACAGGTTTGCCAAGTCCGCCTGCTGCATGAACTGTATTTTGCTAGTTTTCCACATATAGAACGACTGAACAACATAAACGAAAACTAGACCGCACTAAGGCCGTGACGGGAATACTGAGATGGCTACGTTTGGTGATGGATGGCAGTTAGCTTTGCCATTGCTGTTGCATTTCTCATCTTTGTGGCTCGCAGTGACACTGCCCCAAAGGAGGGTGCAATCCCTCTAGCTTTTCATTTGTTCCCCCAGAAGGCGTGGTGCTGTGATGTGGGGGATACACAGTATAAGCTCATAGGCGAATAAGATTTTCATGAAGGTAATCAATCAATCTCAATATATTACACACATCATACACATGTGACTCAAATATGCATTGACATGCATATTGATATAGACTGCCTGTGGTGTGTTTGCGTCCCGAGGCGCCTGAGAACCATGGGAACTGAAGCAATGCCAAGACCTTAGGAATTTTGCATATTTTGCATAAATGTAGAATGAGATGAATAGGTCCTCAGTTCCAAGTTCCAATATATTAAACCCATGGGATTCCATGGGGTTCCACAAAATTCATCAAAATTCCATGCGGTCAAATTGATTCGAGGTTTGGCCTTACTGGCAAGGACTTCGTGATCCTTGCCGCAGATGGTCAGGCCACTGAAGCCTGATGAATATGCTGCAAATTGCGGCAAGGATGGAAAGCTTCAAGGATTCAAACAGTGCAACACTTCAGTGCCTTCAATAGGTGAGTAGGTTTTATGTTGTGGCTCCTGTTTTCATTGCTGGAATTTTGCAGGCGGCCTATTCTATCATCCGTCTCAAGAACGACGCAGACAAGATTTGGAAGGTTTTGCTGACAAGTTATTTCCAGCAATCTTTTGCAGGAGCCATCATGTCACTGATGTATACTGATGTAGTATTGTATTGATCTGTAGTGAGAAAACGCCTTCAGAAAACGTCTTCAGATGGATGGCATCGCTGCAGGTGGGGAACATGCTCTTTGGATGCTCAGGGCCCTCAGCAGACACTGCCAACTTCGCCTGGAAGCTCGGAGGATTTGAAAGCGGAGGACCAAACTGACCAAACTGACCAAACAGGACTCGACTCAACTTGACTCAACTTGACTCAACCATCAAATAACTCTACCATACTTTACCTATCTTTACCTTCTGGAGGCTTCAGTGACTCGAGAGTGCAAAGACTGTGATCCAAATCTTCAAACAGTGGCCTCTAGATGTCACTGTGTCCTTGCTGTTGTGGCCTTCGTTTGTACATGTATTTCGCTCTCCTTGCCGAGATGGAATTCATCGAAAAGAACGTGAAGCTCAATGAGCTGAGAACGGGCATCCCCATGTCGACCAAGGCTCGTTCGCCTCTTTGAAACCCAGCTTCGGTGCCAATGATTGTCTTGGCAAGGCAGCTGCTAGCTTCACCCGCAATGAGTTGGCTCATGCCCTGCGCAAGGGGCCCTTCCAGGTCTGGAGAAAGTCTTGAGTTTGAGACTGATTTGGCTGTGCAAAAGTATCCAAGTGACCATAAGTGACCACTGTAATCAACCGCAATATCAGGATAGGTTGAGTCTTGGGCACATAATGGTGCAGCAGGAATCATTAATGACTGAGAATGACTGAGAAATAGAAAGCAATTGACACGACCGAGTCAGAAAGCTGAGAGAATCCGAGAGGATCTGAAAGAACTCAGATGGTCTTTTTTCATCTTTTTTTCCTGTGTTTCTGGGCAGAGAGGCGGATCTTCTTGTTGCCGGAGTGGACAACGAAGGCCCCAGCCTTTACTTCATGGTCGACATCTCAGTTTCTGCATTCGAAGATATTCGAAGTGTCTTCAGTGTTTTCCTTCATGTTTTCTTTAAGCACCTTTAGATATGGTTGACGGTTCTTTTTGTTTCCTCCATATTCATCCATATCCCTCCATCATCCTCTCCATCAATTTCTCCAAGGACTACTTGGCAAGTTCAGTGAAGGTGAACAAGGCACAGTGGCACAAGCTCTGATTCCTTGGCATTTGCTACATGTCTTCTACATCTTGATTTCGAACCGACCGCTACTAAGTCTGCTACTCTACTAATCGACTTCTAGAAATGATTGTTTGAGCATGTTTGAGCGGCGTCATGTCTGGCCAGGCGGCTCATGGCTACGGCGCCATGTTCACATTAGGTTTGATGGCACGAGCCTTAGATTTGTTTCAACTCATTTGGCAAGCACGTACAGAGAGTACAGTATCTCACTAAAAAGCGACAACGAACTATTCAGAGTACAGTAGAAAAATCGAACTGGCGGAGTCGACCAATTTTATTCAGGATCGATACTGGAAGCCAGATCTCACTGAAGAAGAGGCAGCCGTCGACCGTTCAATCAAGTGGAGCAGACCTCTGACAGTACCGTTGCTTCAAACTTGGGCAGACAGTTTGGAATGTTGGCGAATGTTGGCAGATTTGTTGGAACAGTGGAATATTTGTCTAACGTTTCGATATGTTTCGATGTTTCAAAAGTGGCTTGAGTGCACTTGGACGATGTAAAGCTCGGAGGCCATTGACATCATCAAGAAATGCATCAAGGAGCTGGAGACGTGTCTTGGCCGAAGGGCTTGGCCGTCCCACAGCCGGAAAAGCCTTCGTCAGAGACAGATGATGACAGAGATGAATATTTCGATGGAGTCCTGTGAAGGATAGAATCTGACTCATTGAAATCTGGCATTTGATTGCTTTGAAAATCCTGAGGCGCTTCATTGTAGATTTGCCCGGGTACAAATGTCCTACCCTTGGCGTGACCAAACAGGTTTTGCCGTACTGCTCCTTTCTGCTGCTTGTTTCTTGTTCGTGCTTGGCCTAGGCAAAATTGTGAGCAAGACTGGCATTAAAGAAGTGCAGTGCCTTGGCAGTGCGGAGTTGCTGCCATTTCCGCCATTGGTTTGTTCCAGGTGTAACCCGAAACAACGAGAAGGAACAAGAGGCATTTCAACGGCATTTCCATACGTGTCCTTCAAATCCTGGCAAGGCTGTGAGAGAGCTACCTTTTGCCCGCCTCAGCCCCAATGTCATACCTGGCTATGAAAACCTATAGGCTACATGACTCCTAACAGCGGCTTCCACTCATGCTTCGTTTATTGGTCTCATGACCAGTGAAAAATTGCTTTACACAACGGTGAGACAATCATCCGACAATCATCTTGACAATTTCTAGAATTCAGAGCCAGGATCCTAAGATATGGATTTCACAAGGAAGCCGGCAGGACAAGTGCTCCGACGGCGTCAGTCTGAACAGGATGTGTGGCTGGCCTGAAGTGGAAAAAAAAACATGCTCTTGCAGCTGGTTTTTTTTGATGCTGCAAGCAGGTTTCGTCTGGATTGTTAATGGGCGTGATGTCATGTGATGTCAACATCAACGTTACCCAAAGGTTCTCGAGTGATCTTGTATCGAATTTATATGATGCCTTCGGTATGTTCGGCCGATCAGCTTGTGGGATTTTCCGGCTTGTTGCAAAATCGAAGGGTCCGGATGCTTTTAGTATACAAGTGGCTTGGTGCACAAGATTGTTTGGTAGAATTTGCGTGTTGGAAAAGGCTTTTTCTGCGCAAGCTTAGCTGAAAAGGCTGTTAAAGACACTTCTTGGCACAAAGGGCTGTAACTGTAGTGTTGGGCTGCTTGGTTGACCAGTGTACCAGTCATACCTCAAGCAGCCAAATGATGGTACCATATGGTACAGTGAGGTTTTCTTTTTTGGCTAAAAATTGCGTGATCATGTGGATGTGTCCTGAATCGTTGTATGCATTTGCGCCTGGATTCGATGAATATTTTCCACCGGCCTTCTGGGTTTCAGCATTGTCATCAGTGGTGCGTTGGGTTTTCCACGCAATCACGACACGACCTATGGCTTCATTTTGGACCAACTCTAGGCCGGTGGGGAGCGGGTGGTGCAAACACTACTTGGAAACAGCAATCCTTAGTGTCTTCAACCCCTTCAGTGGTGTTGGAGGCCTTTAATTTGTGCATTTCTGTGTATAAATATTTTCTTGGTGGGTTGGGCTGACCAATTTTTATGGACATGTTCAATTTTCAGGGTTTGCATGGTTTCGCCACATTGCATCTAACAGTGCAATATGATTTCAAGACAGATTGCTGATTGATCAAGCATGGACCCGCTTTTTGGATTTGTTTCTTGACTTTGCCTGGTGAACTCCTTATTATTATCATAAAGAATCGGATGGGAGAAGAAAATCTGGCAAAATAGATTCTGCATTATGCTGCAATGTGAATTAACGTCCATCAGTCAAAGAAGTTTCAAAAGGAAATGGGCAGATAAATGATACCATAGCAGAGGCTGAAAGTGTTTTTTTCCACTCAAAAGGTCACCCCACACGATTTTGGGACAACCCGTTTGCGCAGATATCTCCGAGAGTGAATTGTACAAATTTGGAATGTGGCGAATTCTACGTGCCGCTTGCTGCTATGCCTGGCTGCACGGCGCAAGTTCGAGCGCTGGGTGGATGAACTGGACGGGTCTCAATGGTCTCAACATGTCTCAACATTAATGATCAATGATGTTATCAATGATGTGGAATTTGTATGAATTTGTGGTGATTGGTGTTTTCGCACAACATAGACCCCTTTGTTTGCCAGTTTTGACCTGTCACTGAAAGGTGCAGATAGATGAGCCAATGTTTTCATGATGGTCGGTGGATGCTGTTATGAACCAATGAAATTATATAGATGGAAATCCATTTGAACATCTTTGAACATGTTCTTCGATTTAAGTTGATCTTACCAGACATATTATCATGTCCTACGACTGCACACTTGTGGTTTTACAGCATGTCTGGAAGTTGTTTGGCTGCCCAAATGTGCCCAAATGGGCAGAAAAAGCAACATCGGTTTCGTTTTGGCACTGCTTTCTTGTGTGTGTGTGTGTTGTGTGCTGGTTCCTGCGCTTAGCTTCATTGAAGGGTAGCTCCCTCTGCAGAGTCAGAGACAGCGGCGGTGTTAAGGTTTGCGGCGCCAGTCCTGTCTGCTGATGTCACCATAGAAGCAGATGGAGCAGTGTCCAGCTCAGAGGGTCAGGTGCTGGGGGCACTGCAGGACCTGAATTATTGCGTTGCGACTGGTTCCCTCAAAGTGTCGGAAACACTGCAAGCAGTTTCCCATTGGGAAAGGATTGAAGGAGCCAAGAAACAGAACAATTTCAGAACCTCAGAGGGAGCCAAGAAGACCACGTATGAGACTGAGATTTTGCGGACCAGAAAGAACCAAACACAACAGCTCTACCCATGAAGAAGCTGGGGCTGAGAGTTGTTGAGAATGTTTTATTCCAGGGCAATTGCTGTGGTTCTCTTGTTGAGATGTAGTGATGTTGTAGCCTACGTATATATATATATATGTATACAGGATAAACAGCTTTTGCATGTGTACGTACATATTTGCAGCGAACGGACGTGGATGCCAACCATCTGAAACTTGACACTGCTTTCAAGGAACACCAACACATTGGTTGCTTCTCGTCTGTTTCCATGGTAGGCAGTCATTTGATTTCACACAACATCACAGATGAAAGGGGCAACTTGCCATGAAGACTGGAAGCAAAGGTAAGGTAAAGGTAAGGCAAAGGTAAGGGAAGGCTGGAAGATGACTGGAAGATGACTGGAAGATGACTGGAAGACACGTTGAAGACACGTTGAAGACTTGGGAAGAGATGCAAACAAACTCGGCTGAGGTGAACTCTGCGCGCAAGCGTCGGAACACAGCTCCTGTGCTGCTCCAGGTAGCGCCAAGAACTGGCCGCCACATTTGGGTTTGTTGGCAACACTGTTGGCAACATGGTTGCGGCTTTGCCTGTGATTTCAGATGACAAGAAAAAACACCAAAAATGAGTTCTGATGTGCGAACCTGGTGGGGAAGAGATGTGCACAGGCCAAAGCTACCTTGAAGAGACCAGAGTCCGGCGATATTGTCAGCACCTTTGCCCGATTTTCCGACTCTGGCTGTGATCCAATGAAGCCATAAACCTCGTCCTCCTCCTCTCGTCATCATCTCATCGTCACCATCACCATCCTCATCATCATCAGCACCATTATCATCCATTATCCACATCATAGCATCCGTGTTTGGTGTGGGCACCATCAACATCCATCAACTACATTACATGCCATGAACGTTCCCCCGCTTGCCGCAGCTCACCAGGTCAACCAAGTGCAGCCGGAGGGGAAGGCAATGCCAGGGTGTCATGGGTGTCGGGGTGAGACTCAAGCCCCAAGACAGGAGAAAAAGACATCATTATAGACATGAAAACATTTTTCGAAGAACGATTGAACACATTCTTGGAAATGACTACACCAGAGTTGCTGCACATGAGCCGATGTCCTGCCAGGAAGCACGTCCGACACCGAGGAATGATGCAAGTGATGCAAGGGCTGCACTTCCTTTGTCCTTTCTGCAAGAGGACGCAACAAGTCTCACCGAGCCTGCAGCCACTGCAGCCACTGGGGCCACTGCAGCCACTGCTTCGGACGAATTTCTCACTGAGGCAGGGGAGCAGCACCGTTGAGAAATTGCATGAATTTAAGCTGAAGATTTGCATTAACTGATCCATGATAATCAATGGAAGATCTGCATAAATCTCATTTAAAGAATTCTAAGGTGTTGTTTTTTGTGTTGCCAGGTGCTTCCTATGGGAGCTCCGAACCTTCCGATGCCTCAGGCCAAGGCACGGCCATCTTCACGGCGCTTTTGGATCTGTGTTTGGAGCACCAACTGAAGGGTCGTCGTGGGTTGTCTTTCACAAACAACGTCTTTCTAGAATTTCTAGAGCCTTGCATCCCCTGCTTTCCTGGCATTTAGCTGCAAGCAAGACCCTTGGTTTGCCAACGTTTTTAATCTGCATGTTTGATATATGTTTGATTTTATTGTGAAATGTCTTTTTGAAAGCTATAGATGATTTTTATTGTTTTTTTTGTTTAGTCTTGTAACTTGTAGGCTGCTGCACATGTGTGTTTCTTATGGCAGCCAGGTGGCACCGATGCCGGGGACGCCCGTGCTTATGACGCCAATGAGCTTTCAACTTCTGTCGGTGTTGACCGTCCTTCTCATGGCACTCGTCGCTTGGATGCATTGGGTGCATCAACTTAGACATGGGATGCATATGGAACATGTATACTGTAATGATTATACACAATATATTATATATACAGAATTGTGTGGAAATTTTGGAATATGGAACAATTTGGTTAGAGGGGTGATTAGGTGGATGATGCCTGTCTGACAGCCTGTTTTGAATGAAACATGTCATTTGCTCCCTTGGATTTTCCGGCACAATTGAAAAAGGTCAAACATGGGCCAACAACATGGAAAATCATGGAAACAACAATTGGATTCTCTTGTGCCAGGTGGGCACGGCCTTCTACCGCCGACCTTCCCGTGATCGAGTCACGCAGCAGGCGCAGTCAGTGTCTTCAGATTCCTCAACTGGATGGCCTTGTTTTTTTGAGATCCAAACCATCAGCAGCCGATAGCTGCCAACATGACGCCGGATGACTCCGCATTCAGTTGTAAAATGTTGTAGAAAGATGGTTTACTAGTTCTGGTCTATGTTGTACGCATAAGTTGCACCGCAGTGCAATGTTGCACTCTGTTGCATTATGTCGTACCTGGTGTGTGGGATACCTGCAACTCCATGTGTCAGATTGACGAAGACTCGCCACGCATTGCCATGCCAGGTGAAGGATCTCCCTGTCCTTTTGGCTTCTGATCTCGCACAAAGGCGAGCAAACCCGGAACAGCCACATTGACGGGAAGAGCATGTCATCCATTTGGCTCCACGTACGGTTCAAGACATGCAATTCCCCAAAGCAGTTCGCGGGCAAGGTCCATAGAGACCGGAGATGGCACTCAGCAGTGGACGGGAGCTTAGCAAGTGGACTTAGCATATCTTAGCAAGCCCACAGAGTCTCAGAGCCACGGCTGTAGGGTGTCACAGAGGCAACCAAAGCTGACGAGATCTGACCCGCATAACATGCATAACACGACAGATGTCGGCCAACATGATCCAACATCTTCCTACTGACGCGGCCACATTGAGGTCCCAGTCCGGTTTAGTGAGTGACTTGGCAGTGCAGTCTGAGACTTTCATGGTGACAGAATAGTGGGGCTTGCGATTATTTATCACAGAGGTCGTGTGGCCAGTGGCTGAAACATGTTAGGTACTTGTGCACCTCGTGTATTGATATCCCAAAGATACAAACAGCCTGCTTTCAGTTCCGTTGAAGTCATGTCATGTCAGTGCACTTGTGACAGCCCAGGTGACAGCTTGTGACAGCTTGTGACAGCTTGTGACTCAGGACTGGAAGGTCACGTGGTACTGGATGCAGCGCCGCTCACAGCGCCCTTCTCTGACAAGACCTGCGCCTCTCGTTTGAACGGGCGTGGCCGTGCCATGGCCGTGTCGGGGGTGTGGACATGGATGAAATGGATGAAATGGAAAGTGCCAACGCCATTCCAATTTATCTTTCATGATTCCTACATCTCTGGAAAGATAAATTCAGATGAACCCCTAAATTTAACCGACAAGAATATTTCTGCCAGTGCAGCGAGGCCCAAGATTTGCCTGCCAAAGATGACCAGGGAAACCTGCAAATATCTCCAAGATGTTGCAAAATCATGAACATCCGCCGGCACCGAAGGTGCCGTTAGTTTAGCAGCGAGTGATCGTTCATGGACCGATCTGTCGGACTGGTACAGCTTCAGCTGGAGGGGGGTGGGCATTTTCGAAGAGAGGAGACTGCCAAAAAGTGCACGGGACTGTGGTAATTTGCGCATTTTGCATATCGGCCCGACATCCTCCAAATTCGTCGTTTCGATCCGACATGGCCGCAACATCGGCCCCACTTGGGGTGAACTTCGGCCAACAAGGCCCCAACTTCGGCCCATTTGGCTCCAACTTCGGCCCAACTCGGGTCCATGCTGAAACTTCGGCCCAAGTTGAGCTCTACTCGTACATGGCTTCAAAATGGGGCACATGGCCAGCCCAATATGAAATCACCAAAACGCTGGCACTGTCATTTTTTTTGACGCTTCGCGTTGAGCAACGCCATGTTGTGTCTATGTTCGGCCCAACTTAGTGCGAAGCTGCTGTCAAAGGGGCCCCAAGTCCTGCAATGTTGCGCAGGACTTGGCCGTCCACCTGCATCACCCGGCTTCAATTTCGATACTTTGGGGTCTACCCGGATCGATTTGGCCCCAACTTCAGCCCAACATAACCCATTGGCTCCAACTTGGCTCCTGGTTGGGTCCAAGGTACAGTAGCGCAACTTGGGCCCAAGTTGGGCCCTTTTTGGGCCCAAGCTGGGCCCAACCCGGGCCAATTTTATCCAATTTTGCGGACTCAATGAAAAAACGCTGAAAACCATCGTCACCTTTATTTCCAACTTTTTTTTGCGTGCAAGGCCACGTGCCTGCATAGAAGACCAAATTGCGTGCGCATGTTAAGCCCAAACGTGCGTCCAAACGTGCCCAAACTGTGTCAAGTTGGAGCCAAATGGCCCGGGTTCGGCACAAGTTAGGCCCAAGTTGGCTCCTGTTTGGCCCAACCTAAGGCCAAGGACGGCCAAGTTTAACCCCAGTCGGATACTCGCCGCGAAGCAACTCGAATACACTCCGCAGCCGCAAGATGTTCACAGAGTGCTCCACCACCTTTGAAAACTTCGGCGCAAAGCACAAAAGCCGAGCGCATTGTACTTTGACGCGCTCTTGTGCTTTGACACAATCTTGACCAATCTTGCATCTTTGCTCTTTGATCATTTTGATTGCACTTTGAACGCAAGGTCTTCTACAGCGCCTCAGTCTCTCACCCACGGCACGACGAGATTCGACAGCCTCCAGTGGCCTTCAGCACCAAGCAGACCAAATTTAGCCTGGAATTGCAGGCGAGAGCTTGATACTTTTTGATTTGGATGCATCCGGATGCCTGACTTGGTGAAACGCATTGAAGCACTAAGAAACAGTGAAAGTATCATAAAGTCACTGAACTGTCCAATTTGCCAAGAAACGGTACCATGGACCCTTGTCAAAGTTCTGTCCAACTTGGGGTTGAAACCTTCCGGTGGCTGAATACAGTCTCAAACCAATGTCATTTTCTACAGTAGATAGAAAGACATTGGTTTTGGCCTATCAGAGCCGGTGATCCCTTTGCCAAAGATGCAAGGTGGTCCAAACGTTCTAACCACATCTAACCCAACACGCCATCAGTACACTGCTATGAACACCCTCTCCCACCGCCCAATTCCGCAAAATTTCCACAAACACCATGAACATTTATGACATGCAAATGCCAATCCGCTTTGCAAGTCATCTCAAGTCATTGGTCGTATCATTTCATATCATATTATCACAAGGATTCATGGATTCATAAGGCATGTCGTAATATGTTTGAAGCAGCGCATCCGCCAGGACGCACCAGGTGTTCGCATTCAAGTCACTGGCGCCTTGCCGCAGAGCCATGAAGTTCCATGAAGAGCATGCCGTTTAATATTGATTTGATATCCGTTTGGTAACAACATCGATTCAAAATGTTCGTTCATAAGAGACATCTGGACCCCGTGGGCATGGCCGCTCCTGAATTTGCAAAGCCAACTGTTTCGCCAAAGAAAGGGTTCTTTAGATTTCTTAAGGCTATCGCGAGTAAGTTGATACTGTAGAATACAAGTGATTCAAAGGCAACATGTCGCAGTCCATTCCCGCAGGAGAATCAAGGAAACAAAAGAATCCGAACCAACATAATGTTTATCAAGTCCCTGTTGCAGTTCAGCATCACGATTCATGGACTGTTTATGGAATGGCTATGAATGTCTTGGAGATCTTGGAGTGTTGCCAGTGTTGCCAATTCGGCTTGCCTTCTGCACTCAGCGCTCAGGCGACGTGTCGCTTTTCAATATGCAGATGCTTGGCCAAATCACTGGACATGGGAGCAGAAATTGGATCGACATTGGAAAACTCAGAGTTGGCTATCAGATGCGGCCAGATTCCTTTCGGAACCATTTGGAGCTCTCTCTTTCATCATTGGGGGCCGATACCCATTTTGCTATGGCCGCCAGTTTCAAGTTTCCACACTGTGCCGGCAATGAATTTGAAGCTTTCAGGACAGGGCAGGAAGAGTGGCAACACGCCTTCACTGAAGCGCCCAAAAACTGGTGCAGCTTCGTGTTGAACAACCTGGTGCCGCCTGTGGCAAGAGTGGAGGGGTTGGAAACAAACAAAGATGATCAAAGACGCATGCTTTTCAAAAGGCAAAGAATATCTTCGAGATTGAAATTGCGGTCATATATAGTAGATATCATTGTCTATTGTTTCAGACATTCAACTTTAGCACATTCCGCGCGGATGCAGTTACTTCAGCCGATCGCTTTCATGTTTTGAAACAAACTGCAGTGGCAGCTCCCTGTTTAAGCAGAGGGACTCCTTTCAAACTTGTCTTTAAAACGCCATCTACATGTAGGTTAGAAATTTTGTGCAAAACTCATGAGCCTCTCCTGAGACCGTACTTCTGCAAATGAGTCCAGTGTGGCCACCGTAATCCGATTCCCACACGAGGTGTCCTCTACCGATGCCAGCGTTCACTTCAAGCCACTCGCTGCACCAGCGGGAGGGTCGAGGGTCATCAAGGGCTCCACCACAGGCCCTCCACGATCCGTGCTAGCGCAAGAGGGCACCAATATGCATCAATGTCCCTGTAATATCCCTCAGGAGGAAGATAGAGATGTCTTGAGTGTCTTGAGGTGTTTTGAGCTGTTCAAGGTTTGTCTCGGCACTGGGAAAGTGGTGTACAACTTATACAACCCCAAATGGTCCCCACCATTTCCAAAGGGATTCAAAGGCCATAGAAACCCTTAGAATCCCTTTACTGTGAATGGTATGGAAGACAAGTCATTCCAAATTCTGATCAAAGTGGTCATTTCTGGGAACATTTTGTCATGGAACATCTGTTTCTGAGTTGGTCATCAAATTATTGCATTGCCTTTATTTGCCTTGCATTTATTTGCATTTTACATCTTTGAGCTCATATAGTTGCATTAATATTCCACTCTCAATTGGGCACACAATATGGCACCATATGTCACCACATATGGATACATATGGCAGATTGCGGGCGAATGGACTTCCATGGACTTTCAAAAAAAGTCTGAGTTACTTTGCCCAGGAAGTGTTTGGACTTGGGCTCCGATGGGGTCATCCTGGACTTTCGAGAGTCAGCACTGCTCTTGGGGAGCCATGTCTCCTGTGTTGGCCAGGTGCAAGGGGGGATGGTTCTGGGTGCGGTTCTGAAATTTGTGAACGGTTTTGAGTTGATCTGAGTTGATCTCAGTTGATCTCTCTTTGGTTTGAGAAGAAATCACTTAGATTGATTTGGCTCTCGTTTCCAAAGGCAACCCGTCCTAAGCTTGCAAGAGTGGAAATGGATTGTGCTTGGAATGTGGAATAGCGAGATGAGAGATAGTTGGTTTTGGCGTTTCTGTGAACGGAATGCATTAGAGGCTCTTCGCAACTTTGCACCCACTAGTGACCTTGAAATGCCAGGTGATAAAAGATGCCAATGGCAGCCCCCCAGCTCGCAATGAGCAGAGTTTCTGGTGTGGACATAGTTCCAGTGTTCAAGATGTGTTCAGCCTTGAAATCCGCGCGCGCATGTAGGTTGGTTCCTTGAGGGGAAGGTTGAGCACAATGATCTCTGGGATGAATTATATGGGAGTCCTATGGAGTCCTATTGTTTGCACACCAAAACCTGCTGACCCTGCCTTGACAAAAGAGGAATAAACACACCCCTACCAGTGGCTGGTCATCGCTATGTGGTACCCATATGTGACTTCCTCATGGCTGAGGATGGTCCCTGCGTCCCTGGCAACCTCCAGCTGGACAGAGCAAGCGATGGGGCGTCTCTTGGTGCCCTGAGATCAAGTGAAATGTGTGCAGAGCTGGTCAGATGGTGAAACGGTGAAAATCGGTGCAGTTTCATGAAGTTTTGGCTGAGAAGATCATGAGAATGAGATAGAATGAGAATGATACAACGCTACTGGATGATATTGGTGCTGCTGTTGGGGAGGGACTTCGTAAGGCTCGCTTCAAGTGTTTTCTTTCCAGTTAAGGATCCATTTAAACTGAGGCTGCTGGCGCCATGTGGAGTCGAAAAGATTGCCTTGCAGGTGTTGACAGCTGACGCCAAGTGAAATAATTCCGATTGTCGCTTGCATGTTAGAGATCACAAAGAGTATTAATACGTATCAATCAGGGTGAGTTTTGCATCATACACTGACATACACAGGTGTCAATATGGTGGCATGCGGCATACTGTTAAGATCCTGTCATAAGCAGTGCAGTTCCGAAGTGTTCCTAGTCACAACAACACGCAATGACATGCAGTGATAGCGAAGGAACAGTTCACCTACGGTAGATTCTTCTTGGAATACAACTTACAAATATGTTTCTGAGAGTGTTCAGTTCATTGGGTTCTCCAAATTGCATCCCAAGGTTCATTGAACCCTTCCCGAACCACAAATTCACGGCATTACTCGGCCATGCAGGCAGCATTCTGATCAGCGACAACCCGGATCTCCATCCCTGAGTTGCAGCCCACGGTGGAAAACTTGCGCGCATTCTGGGCCTCCCCGTTTCTGGGGCTTGCAGCACTTCCCCAGCTTCAATCGTGATCAGATTTGCAGCATTTTGCGGCACAGTCATACTGTCATACTTGTGATCAATGAATATACATAAATATACCATCATGTAACATCTGATCACGTAACAATTCTACATGTGATCCACATGTAAAATGTAAAAAAAAACCGTTGGCACACTTTCGCCTCATGCGGACTTCTCAACAGCGGGATTTCGACAAGCTGTATGTCATTTCCTGGGATCTCAAACGCTGAGTCTAAATATGATGAAGAGAATTTTCAGTGAATTTTCTTTGAAGAGGCAAGATTTTGAAGTGCTACAGCCACTGCAGAGTAGACCCAGTAAGCTTGACATCAAGCTTGAAAAATCAGTCCTTCAATAGACCAGGACGTTGGAAAACCGCCTGGCAGACGGCAATTGTTTTCTGCAATACTTAGCTTTTGGATGCTTTTGGAAAGACACAGCAACTCTACACAGCACTATGCAACACTGTGCAACATTATAGGGAAAGATGTTGCTGTAGCACCTGCGAGATGTGTGGTTGCTCCATCGTTGCGTACCAGGACCGCCAAAATCATCGAGGTTTGACATTGCAGTTGGAATGTTTGCCGTGTCATTAGATGGCATCTCAAATCGGGATCACTTATCCTCCGATGGATTGTTCTCTCCATAGAGATTGTTCATTCAACACTCCTATTTTTGCTTGCAGGGAAATGTTTTTTTTTCGTGCGAATGTCTCAAATAAAATGTTTCACGCTGACAATATTGGCCTACCTGGGTAGTTCATCATGGGTTCCCAGGATCTGGGGCCCAGTTTGTCAGGATGCAAGAAGAGGACAACAATCTCTGCGACTACTTTGAGCCTTTGGCTTTTGGTCGATGCAAAGGTAGTCAGATCCAAAGGTAAAGTATCAGGCAAATAGATCCACAACTGCCTTGTTGTTACAGAGCGGACCACATTTTCCAATGGATCATAGATCATCTTGTTTCACCAGAGCCAGGCAGTGTCACATTTCTGTAATCATGCACTATCATGCAATCAACGGCATCAAGTATCAAGCAAACAAAAATTGACCTCGTATCTCGCCAGTCTCGACAGCCTTGTGCAAAAGCCATGACAATCTGAGGAAGCCAAATACTGCGAGGGACACTTCTTCGAAAGAGGTGACTATGCCCCTTGGCAGAAGTTGTTTGTGATCAGCTGGGCAAAGCAGAGACACCTCAGTGTCCCGAAGTACATGTAGGTGCAATCAGCTGCAATCAGCTGAAATGATGAAGAACAGACTCTGGCAAGTTCTGACGTTTTCGATAGGGAGATCATCTGCCGTTCTGAGGGATGAAGGGTCGGTTGAGTTGGTTGC
Organism: Symbiodinium sp. clade C Y103; assembly: GCA_003297045.1. NCBI lineage: Eukaryota > Dinophyceae > Suessiales > Symbiodiniaceae > Cladocopium > Cladocopium sp. clade C. Next base: position 115,411 of record BGPT01001075.1, read on the forward strand.
TAGTTCAAGATCGAGTACAGCTGACTATGATGATCTACGATGTATCAGAGGGAGATTCTCTTTCAGAAAACCATATTTTGAAGGTGTCCAGTATCAGAGAGTGGCCATGGACGTGCTCATTTCATCATCATTTCATCTGAGGAGTTTCTGCCGGAGGAGTGGTGTTGGCACCACAAGCGGACCAAAATAAAGGCAGCAGATGCAATTTCAGCCAGACTTCATGCAAATTTATCGCACATGGTTTGAGTTTGAATCACTTGATCACCTGGCGCCTTACCCACGGGCAGTGCAAGATCGTGTAATCGTATGTTAGATGAGCTTAGATGACTCTTAGGCGTCTTAGACTCTTAGATGCAAGATAGTTCAAGAATGTTCAAGATAGATTTGCTATGATTTGCTTAGTTGCGCAGGTTTGGGCTGATGCCATTGACTTATCCTTGGGTCGCGGCGCCTCCCGACCCCGACGTGTGGTCTTCCACTACACGGATGAACCGTGTCTACACATGGCTTTCATAGGCCCTTTCAAAGGCCTTCCATTAAGTGTGTTTTGCAGGTTCAATCTGTGTTTGAACATGTTTGAACTCTTGATAATGCTTCCTTTTTGCGAGAATGAAATGAGCTGGAGAATCCATCAGTCTTAGTGGATCCTTTTTTGATGAGTGCAAATGGATCAAAGGAGTTACCGGCAGCTGAATGAGGTTGTTTGAGCTGGAACCGCTACAACAGAAGATACTGGAAGACTAATGATTTTCCTCACAATCTGAGTGTCACTGAGCAAGTAGTATCATTCGAGCCTCGCGAAATCAGTCACAAAACAGAAAGGAATAGTAAAAAACGATGGCAGGTATGTCAATGGTGAAACAACTGCTCAAGATTGCATTCCACAGTGAACGTACTGGAAACGTTGATGCAGAACATTATTGTGCCATTGAAGAGTCAAGAATTGGTGCTTCCAGATTCAGATGAGGTGGTTTGACTTTGTGAGCTGATCATTGTGATGTGGTTCAGCAAAGTGCAGCTGGATATCTCTGACGAGTCACAAATGAAAGAACATTGTCCATCATTGTCCTATGTTGTCCTCCTTTGGCCTCAGCTGTGCAAACAGCTCCAGACATTCCACTTCATTCCAGTGACCACCACTGATCTCTTTGTCGAAACTTTGTCTCGTTTTTGTCGCTTCGTCTTTGCCTTGGCACAGCTCTGAACTCAGCCGACTCAGCCGAGGAACTGGCCTTCCGTCGCATCGTGGAGTCGGAAGTGGCCGCAGAAATCTGGGCTTCTCGGCTGTCTCGGCTGCATGTCGGGCTGCATGTCGCCGCACACGAAAAAAATGGTGCAACAATGTGCAACAGGGCGGCGAGCGGTTGTCAACTTCATGGCAGATATGCAGTGCATTGCAGTGCTTTGCAGTGCTAGTTGGATACGACGTAAGAAGGTGTAAGAATAGGTGAGATCAAGATCTGACAGTGTTGGGAGGGAAATCGAATGAAATCGACATTGAACTGTGTCCCACGGGAGGTTTGCCGCATCTGTTTGTCTGTCATGAACCCTTCGCAACTGAGGCCTCCTTGGTTCAGAGCGGTGGTGCCCAAGGTGCTACTTCAATGGTGCGTACTGAATCCAAACGATGCAATGACGAACAGTAAACTGCAGATTGTTTCAACATGTTTTAACAGATTAAAAAGAGTTCGAATGCCCTTCCAGATTGCTGTGATGCTTGCTTTCTTTCACTTGCACTTTTCGTGAAGGGACCCGGACCAACAGAGTTGGAGCGTGAGCACTGCTGACCGTCATCCATGGTCCCAGGCATCTACACCGTTCCAAAACCACCGGACGAGTGGCAGGAGATGTTGACATCTGCCAAAATCAGGTTATTGGAATTGCATGGAATTGATACTTGTAGTATCTTGTAGCTGGTGAGTGATTGAAATTTGTTATTTCGTCACATTGATATGCCATGATACGTCATTAATATGCCCCTTTTGCAGACTGCTTGGGCACATTGGACAAGACATATTCGTCTTTGTCTCTCTGATGTTTCTGGCAACCGGCCAAGTATCAGGATTTAGACTCACATAAATTGGTATTTTTTCTCATGGATGGCTTCATCAATCCCCATGATTCCATGATATTCATTGATAATGATCATTGATATTCCATGTCCTCAGCATCCTCAGCACGGATTTTGCGAAGGACAAAGAGGAGTTGCTGGAGAACAACTACCGGCAAATGATGAAGCGGGATCGAGAAGATCCCGAAAAAGGCGATGACTACGTGTCCAAGGCACCGACATAAGAACCGACAGAGCCGAACCCAGGGAACTGACAGAACCAACATCGGAAGATCATCGGAACATCGGAAACGCAGAGACAAAGCGTTTTTGCAACCTGAGATACAAAGATGTCTATATCTGTATATATATATATATACACGTATATATATATATATATATACACACTATATATACAGTTATTATATACATTTTATATTCATATACGGTGTATAAACAGCTAATTTATGCTAATCTTATTTATTTTTCACTTTTGTAATGGATGGGCTCCCTGTAGCAGTGCAAACAGCCGATGTAGTCCGAAGATGTGACCGAAGGATATGCAAATTTGCGGAGGGGATCAGAGTCCGTCTGATGCTTGCGTGTTGGATTCAGTTTACACTGGACTGGATGAGAATTCTCCCACTTGCAGGTCCAAATGGAGTCCAGCAAAGAGCGTGCTAAAGTTTTCACAAAATGGAAACCCTCCCCCCCTGGAACCCCCCCTCCCTACAAGATAAGCCTGAAATAAGGCCAGAATAAGAATTTAAATGCTATTTGGGCTTAATTCAGCCTTATTAAGGCCTTAATAAGGGNGAACCCCCCCTCCCTACAAGATAAGCCTGAAATAAGGCCAGAATAAGAATTTAAATGCTATTTGGGCTTAATTCAGCCTTATTAAGGCCTTAATAAGGGATTACTAATTTTCAGAAAATAAACCTAAAATAACCCCAATATAAGCCAAAATAAGGTTTTGACAGAAAAACGCAACTTCTAAGAAATTAAGGCCAAATAAGCCCAAAATAAGGTTTTGACATGAAAACACGTACCCCGAGGAAAAAAACAAATAATGCCCGAATAAACAAGGCTTTGAACTAAATACATGGCCAGACCAAGCGGCATGCAGAGTCTAATCGTGAGTTGGTTTAGATACACAGCAGCATGGGATNATGCCCGAATAAACAAGGCTTTGAACTAAATACATGGCCAGACCAAGCGGCATGCAGAGTCTAATCGTGAGTTGGTTTAGATACACAGCAGCATGGGATCGAGGCTCACAGCGGTGGCGCTGTGCCATTGCTGAGTGGTGGCTACAAAAACAAACAAGAAAACTTATCACAAAAACAAGTCAGGCAGTTTCCAGAA
>BGPT01001075.1:119084-187242 GCA_003297045.1 Symbiodinium sp. clade C Y103
GCACTTTTCCCCCCAAATATTGCAATTTCGGGAAACTCACCCACTAAGCCATTACCGTGGGTCTTGTGCCAACACTTCAACAAAAATAACTTTTCCCCCCAAACATTGCAATTTCCGGAAACTCACCCACTAAACCAATATCGTGGGTCTTGGAGCTCAAACTTCAAAAATCGCACTTTTCCCCCCAAATATTGCAATTTCGGGAAACTCACCCACTAAGCCATTACCGTGGGTCTTGTGNCGTGGGTCTTGGAGCTCAAACTTCAAAAATCGCACTTTTCCCCCCAAATATTGCAATTTCGGGAAACTCACCCACTAAGCCATTACCGTGGGTCTTGTGCCAACACTTCAAAAAAAAAACTTTTCCACCCAAATATTGCGATTTTGGGACGTTCACCGTTGAAACCATGATCTTGGGTCTTGGAGCCAAAACTTCAAAAATCGCACTTTTCCCCCCAAATATTGCAATTTCGGGAAACTCACCCACTAAGCCATTACCGTGGGTCTTGTGCCAACACTTCAACAAAAATAACTTTTCCCCCNGCACTTTTCCCCCCAAATATTGCAATTTCGGGAAACTCACCCACTAAGCCATTACCGTGGGTCTTGTGCCAACACTTCAACAAAAATAACTTTTCCCCCAAATATTGCGATTTTGGCACGTTCACCCTTGAAACCATGATCTTGGGTCTTGGAGCCAAAACTTCAAAAAAGACACATAAAGGCACCTTTTTCTCCAATCTTGACGATAACTATCTTCCAAGGGATTTGTGATAGTCCGTAGATGCCCCGATGGTTTTGTTATGAGGTTTGCCACAGAAGAACTTGCGATTACTGGGTGCTTACATGGGCAGAAATTGAGTCATATTCACCAGATCTCACCAGTATTTTTATTCCCCCGCAACCCCAAAGATCCGAACATATCCGAAGAAGTATCACATGGGACTCACATGTTGTTCCCCACACTTCTGAGTACTTCTGTTCGCGACCATGAGCATCCATGAACTCCATCCCCCAGGCGATACAGATCCACCGATGTATATATTCAATTCCAATCTTTGGGGAAGCACCAATTGAGTCCTTAAGAGCCTTAGAAATCACTGAAGATAAAACGAACTCATGGATAGGAATGACTAGTCCATAGACGAATCAAGAAATCAGGGTAGTATCAATCATCAAACATTGGATGATATCATGATCGTCATATAAATGACCAAATGTTGGATTAGAATATAGACATATGGATATTTCATACCTTCCATGAATGTAAGGATTATAGATCTTCCAAAAATTGCATATCATATCATGATATCAATAATGTATATAATGATACATATGAGTCACACTATTCATCAACTGTATAGACTATAATTAATAGTCCATGACGATATGTCACATGAATCATCATATACCCTCTGGTAATTAAACGCAGCTATTGAACATTCCCATAGAAATAGTGGATTTTCCCATGAAAAATTGCGATTCCAGATAGTTATGTTAGTTTACCGGAGGGTAAATAATCACCATATGGATATTGAACGATACAAATTCCATGGATATCTCAAGACCTTTTCCAGGCGCTGGCACCTGCCTGGAAAGCAGCCCAGAAGGCCTACATCGGTCCGGTGACCTTCCGTCACTTGGGCCCTTTGCGAACTACTGAACTACTGAAAAGTACTGAAAGTGTGGGATAGACAAAGGTGATTTGTGATGTTTGTGATGTTTGTTTGATGTTTCTTGGCGTTCCAAGAACATGATGTTTTTGATGCGTCTTGGCTTGTTTTCAATGTGTTTCGATGTTTTTCTGTGTTACTTGCGGCTTTTTGATGTTATCGATTAGTGGTGAACGGATTTGGAGCGCTCAACTTTCAAGAGGCATACCTTCAAGTTTCATGATTCCGTCTCCCTCACCGGGACGCCGTTCATCCTTTTTCAGGGCGTTGCCACCCATGGTGCAGCCCCTAAGGTCAGATCGAATGCAATGATCAGAACTGGAATCCGGTACCGGAAAACACGGAGCTGTGCAAGGAGCTGTGCCTCCCAGAATTGGTGTGAAATCCGCATATTTGATGACAAAAAACCTGGCTTTGCCGTTTCTTCTTACTGTAAATCAATCTCCTGAAATGCATTGCGTAGAAGTCTTGCTTCTGAAATCATGTCAAATCCCAGGCTTAGGTAGACAATATGTGTTTGTTTCCTCCTCTCAGTTTTCAAGCACCAAAAAAAATATAACTCGCTTAAGATCCCCGCCCAAGCTGTTGAATGTGAACAGATTGCCCCATCCTTCATCGATTCATCGTTCGATGCACCAGGACATCAGGGCTTTCCCAACCATCAAGCCGCTTGGATTTGGCGGTGATCCCTCGCTTGTGCCATCGTTGTGTGGATTTTTAGATTGGGAGGATATTTAAAGAAGGGATCAATCTGGAATGGTAAGGATTCATGAGGATTAAGCAGGATTCACAAGGATTAATCACGGACACTTCAAGTAATACCGAAGCAAAGTAATCAGTATCAACCAGTCTAGTTACATACAGCCTATGAAAGGGAATTTTGCTTGCAGGAAGAAGTAGAAACAGTGCCTTGTATGACAAAGTTCCTTTCCGATCTTTGTGTTGGATACATGAACACCCAAACAGATTTCTGAGTCATTCCAGGTTTATTTTTTTTCCATCCGAACCCCATTCACATTGTTTGTGGTTTAAATGGGTGTGTCTGAAAATAGTTTATCTTCAATGCCATTGGTTTATTACCCTTTTGGCATTTAAACAGTTGTTCGGGAATATACACCATTTTAGGACACCTCCATATCTTGTTCATCCTACACTGGATGATCATTGTTAATTGCATTGATTGGAGCCACCGACTAAGTTTGGGTTCTGGCAGTGATGACTGCCACCGACCCAACCATGTATCTAGCTCACAAACCAATGAAGCAACCAATTGCAAAAAATAATCAAATTTATCAAGCGACCAAAAACAAAGTGGCGAAGCGATATGGTAAACAATCCTGAAAAAGATACAACTGCTATGCACAGTCGCAAACCTGGAAATCATGTTTGAAAAACATCAGCAAACGATCATCCTGGAAATAGATTTGTTCTATCTTTTTGCTGCTCACTGCTCACTACAAGCCATTCCATCAATCGCCCCATCCAATTATACTATTACAGTTTGAATGACCACAAACCCTAGTTACATGAGTCATGGGTACTGACTTAGCTAACTTTAACTGGGGCACCACCTTGCAAGCAGGAAGCCATTCCATAAACCAACAGTGATTAAGTCCATTGAAATGACAATGTGTTCAGAGTAAATCAAAATCACTGTGGTTCACGATTTTTGCTGGTCGAGTCCCAATGTGTTTAACCAAACTAAAACATTCACACCATTCACCACCTGACTTCCCCAGGATGTTCAAGGACGGTAAGGAGCTTTCGGACTACGAGGGCAATCGAAGCTCTGCGTCCCTGGTTGACTTTGCCAAGCAACATGAGATGCTTTGGCACACCGTGGGATGGTGTTGACGTATTATGTATAGATATGATATATATCATATATATATATATATATATAATGCGGTAGACGGTAGACCCAAGAATCAGCCATCCCTAATATTGCCACAAATGGGTGCTATAGACCATCCAAAATTGGAGGTTTATTGATGGGTTTACCACCTCATGGCTATTTTAATGGTGTGTTTTGTCTATTTTGGTGGGAATATATGTTACGGGAATATACCCTCCAGTGTCATCAAATATGGCTTGCTGGAAAATCCACAATTTAGTTCGATGATTTTCCCAGCTATACAGAGACTATAAGCCTTAGTCCGGGAATTTCCCAGCCAGCCACGTTTGATTGCCCGATGGCTATTGGAACATTTTAAAGTGGTAAACCTAATTAATAAACTATCCCAAGAAGCGGGCGGGTATAAACCATCAAAAATTGGGTGTTGATTATTGGGTTTAGCACATTATAGTGGGATATAGTGGGCATATATATATATATATATGATATACATGGGAACGTCATGAGATGTATAGTGGTTGAGGGTGCTATGATGGGAATCTAGCGGGGGATTCAATCCAATATAGTGGTTGGTGTCGGTGTGTCATGATTTGCTGCCCACGTTGTGCCTAGATCTTGAGGAATTTTTGAAGGGATTCACTGGGGAGGAGGCATTGAGATGAAGGGCTATTTACTGGCTGGCGGTTTCGCCGGTAGTCTTTTTTGTGTTTCAACCATGTTTGGGGTGATGATCCCCAATGACGAGCGTAATTGATGAGGGGATGTAATCACCAACCAGTATGATTTCGAACAATTCTTTTAAACAAACTTCCTCATGCTTTCTGTAGGTGAATCCTTCGCTTCTAAAATTGGATGAGAGATGATGAAGGGGACATCTGAGAGGAACCCTTGCCTGTGTTACCTTAAAGGCACGGTGATTATTCCTGATAGCTAGCGATTCCCATGAGCTGATCCCCGCATTCCCCAATGTTGAATCATTTCTTGTAGCTGAACCTATCTCTTTCAGACTTGATCAGAATTGGAAAAAGGCTAAAGTCTGAAATCACAATCAAAAAGAAACTACTAAACTGCGTGACATTTATGGGGGTTCAAATCCTATGGTTACACCAATTACTGTTAGTAGAGCAATAATAACATCACCTATATTTTGATGATTTACACCGCCAATTTATTGTAAGTCACTGGGGATGGTGGATCCTATTGCTTTCCCAACATAAGTCACCCGAAGCCCCGCCCAGGAAGCTGTTGAAACAGTCCCTTCTGCCGCTGGCCGCAGCTGCTCCGCCTGCTTCATCTTCCCGGCGACGCCAGGCATCTTTTCGCCGATGATGACTTGTTGGGACAGAGGACGATCAGAGGTGCACCAAAATTGGGAAAAAAACATGGGAAATGATGGTTTAACCATGTTTAACCACTACCTAGACCCTTCAAGTACAAACCAAAATGGTGTTTTCCCATTTGCCCTGGAATTCTAGGACTTTGACCATTTTTTGCGTGGAATTTGGATATTTGGAGGGCGCAGGTAGGCATTCCGAATTGTATGGGAAACGACTGGGGATTTGTTGGGGAGAGATTAGGCATTTATAGTGGCATCACATTGGAGTACAGTAAGCCAACCGTTGAAAAACACACATATATATATATATTATTATTATTATTATTATTATTATTATTATTATTATTATTATTATTATTATTATATTATTATTATTATTATTATTATTTATTATTATTATATATATATATGCATACACGGAAAACGGGCCGTTTGTAAATGATCTACCTCTTGAAGAATTATGGTTTTCCGTAATTATGTTGGATTACCGGAGGGTATATCAGGAACTATCCATAAGTTTAGGGTTTACAGCTTGCAAAAAAAATGCGGGGCTTAAGTGATACTTACTTGGAGGTTTAGCTGCCACATGTTGGATGTGTTCTCCATTGGGGGTAGCATACATGAAGCCCGTAGGACGAGTTTACTGGATCAATTACGTCACTGGAATATACTGGAATGATGGTTCATGTTTGGGTTATAAAATTAGAACATGTTATTAAAAGATGAAAATAAATGGCTGAACTTTTCATGTTGGTGAGTTACTCCCATGTATCCAGATAAATGTGCCAACCTTTCTGGGGAGAGATAACGATTGATACCTATCTCCATTTTTACACGTGGATGCTGTAGAGGCATTTCCTCTGTATAAATGTAATGGATGTATGAAATATACACACTTGAAAGTGCTTTACAGATCTTTCGTGCCCTTGAAGCTCACAATTTGGCCAGTTCTTGGTTGGAAATTTGATGTTCTGCAGGACTCTAGACTTGTTGGGAATGGTACATCTTTTATACAGCAAGTCAATTCCCCGTCAATGACTGGCTGTTACAATCTCCTCAGCAACCACAAGATTACAGGACATGATCACATAACCTTTGGGTAATCCAATATGGCCATGGCAAACTGGTGATGTTCCACGGCTGTTTTGTTTCGGATGTTGATGTTGGATGTTGAAAGGGTATCGAGTCACAACTCGCTGCTGTGTCCAGGCGGCTGCGTTTCTATAGGCCTTATGAATGTGCGGCTGAACTCGTGGCCTGGCTTGGATGCAGGCACAGATGGGCCCAAGATCCACCGCTTCATCATGATTTTCCCATGAAGTTTGGATGCATTTGGGGTACCCTTTGGTAAACTAACATAGCTATGGGAAATTACCATTCTTAATGGGAAAATCCACTATTTCTTTGGCCATTTTCAATAGCTACGTTTAATTACCAGAGGGTATACCCCGTGTTTGACATCTGAGAATATGGTTGCTTGAAACGACGAAATGGGGAGATGTTGGACAATCCCATCCCGCTACAAAAAAACACCTTCCCACATGCTTCATGCCGTACATCCACGATGATGGTTTCTTGGGAGTCATTATTCAAGATGAAATGAACCTGGAAATGGTAAAATAGCATCCCTGAACTGGATGATTTTCCAGCAATGATTGATTAGCAGAGGGTATTAGCATAATCTAGCCCTCAAGCCCAGTTATTTCTAGTAGTTTGAGATGGATCCAGCGGTTTGGATGTTTCATTACCCTCAGGTATTGCCTAACAGAACTCTGGGAAATCACCAACTTTTTAATGGGAAAATCCACTATATATATAAATATATATATATATATCACTATTTTCAATAGCTACGTTTAATTACCAGAGGATAACATCTCATTGCCTTGGTTTTTGCTTTCCAGCTCTCCAATTATGTCCAAGTCGCACCGATTTTGGGATGATCATGCCATGTCCCGGGAAGTGGTGTCCGAAAATGCAGCCTGTTGCTTTACAACTAAAAAAAAACTTGGGGTTTATGGTCCATAAATGGATAGAAAACAGAACAGAACAGAACAGATAGCCTCTGGCAATCAAACATGGCAATGGAAAATCCACAATTCATAGCGGATTTTCCCATGAAAGACTCCATTTATAGGGGATTTTCAATTGCCACGTTTGCTTATCGGAGGGTATCATGGATATCATTTTCATTTTACATTTGTTTCCAAACTTCAAGACCCAACTGGTCTGCAACTCCCGCCGGCCAGGCATGTGCAATTGGCCCAACTTCCACCAAAGGAGGCCAAAATTCACTGCGGAAATTCGCAAACATCCCTGAGTCCGCGGAAGGGTCAAAAAGTGAAGGACATATCGTGGACCTTTTTTTGAAGGCTAAAAAACTTGGTGATCTTGTGCCTTTTTGGGAATATGTTTGAGGCTACATATGGGGAAGAACAAGTATATGTACATATATATATAATTATATACATATTTATTTATACACCTTTAGGTTCTTACCATGCCGCACCCAGCATCAGAGCATAGTTTGAGTTTATTGTATGGCAATACACATCGAGGCGCTTCAACCTTGGTGATGCTTGCTCCTTCTGGATTCAATCTTGCAGTAGTTTCGTTGCCGGTGAACAAATGGCTTTGGCCACTGTAGATATGTTGTGCTAGCATAGGCGCTACGAGGAAACAGTGGAAATGGCGGTCCTATAGTCCTATAGAGTTGTTGGAAAGACTGTTGGCGATATCCCCGATTTGAATGCCTTTGTTGACATTGTTGTTGATTATTCTTAGTTGCAATTTCTCCATTGTCATGGCTCAAGTCCCTATGATGTGTTTGAATCCCTGATTTAGGAGGATGAGGCCATGTATTGCACCTGTACCCAACAGTCATATTATGTTATTGATGAGGTGGCCAGGCTGACGCGTCTCGTGACTTCGGTCAGAGGAGGAAGGAATGGATGCGGAGGAAAAGAGCATGCGGAGGACGTAATTATGAGTAGTCAGCAGCTTCCCATAAAGATTCCATTGGGGATTGTTATATGGAGGTTTCCTAAGAAGCCAAGATGGGGGTACCCCCAAATCATCCACTTTTATAGGATTTTCCATTAACTATAAACCATCCATTTTGGGGTACTCGCATTTACGGAAACGTCATGAAACCTCCATATAGTGATGTGGGCAGCATTTGGCTGGAGATCTTCATGCCAGCGATCCGCTGGTTATGACTGCTGATATAGGATGATATAGGTCTAGGTTAATTGGATTTAATTGGACTATCGTTATATATGATATATGTATTTAGATCATAGATGATTATAGTAAAATACACACACACATATATATATATATATTTATAATTATATATATATATATATACATAGGCCAGCATAGATCCAATAAGTGTATGCTTGTGTAGGCTTTGCGATTGTGATGGTACATGTTTATTGGCCTTTGCTGTTAGATAATGTCTCAGACTGACCAGGGGCCAGGGGCGTTGGAGCTGAAATTGAAAGGGGTCGTGGTCGCCGCCATTTCTTGCCCTGATACATGATGCAGTCGCTTGCAGCTAGAACTCAGGACATGAGCAAGTCGCAATCAACAGTGAGGCACATCAATGATCTAAAAAACAAACATCGTTTCACTATAGATATTCCACCAATATTTCACCAATATCCTTTGTAAAGAAATCACATGAATTCGCATAATTCGCTATCCTCTCATCAGAAATCTCTCCCATCTCGGGAGATTTCTGTTGCAGCTCCGAAAATGCCAGGTGGGACTGGGGCTCCGGGGGTCAGGGCGGATGGAGGTCACAGTCGTGCATTGTTTTCTCGCGTTCCAAGAGGGTGGTGGGCCCTGGTCATGTTTGTTGGTTGATAAACCCATCTATTTGATTTGAATGTGCGTGACTATAGTTATAACATGTTATAACCATGAGAAAGCCGAACTATAACTGGCCTAGTTATAAACGAAGTTAGCTATCGCTTGGGGGCCCCACCTGGTATAGCATCTCATACTTGAGACGCGTCAGTTCATGATGTGTGAGTTGAAGCTATTGGGTAAGGCCTTTCTTGCGGGTTGGTGGTTGGTGGTTATTGTCGTCCCAAGAAAAAATGATCCCCAATGACTCATGGTGTAGGGATGTTCATGTCGAGGGGTTGAAACTTGAAACCAGCAACATCCACCAACATCAAGCAACTAAGGTCTTGGGATGTCTTGGGTAGATCCTGAACCCGGAAGATTTTATATACATATCCCAATTATCCATCCAATGTGGTTTCCATGGCCTTGATCCTTGAGCCCCCTCATTTTGCTGATATGGGATGGCGCAATTCCAACAATAAGGCTTTTTCAGCCCTTTTGGACAGCTTTTCTTGAAAACCCAAGGTTTTTTTTGAAAACCCGAGGTTTTTGCCAAGTAGGTGGGAAAACCCGAGGTTTTTCTTTTTACCCTACAAATTCGCAGGATCAAGGTTCCCTAGGTATAGTTTATATATATATATATATACAGCATACATATATGTTTTTGCTTATCAGGCCATTCCGATCTTCAGCTTTTCCGATCACGCCCCCCCTGGGCAGGGCTGACGTCATTCGCTGATGCAGCCATGCTCTCAGCAGGGAGGGCTTGGGCCCAGAAGACCGGTGTGAGAAGTCCACCACAGTTTGCTAAGTCGATTTAGTTCACTAGGTCAATTCTATGTGTACTCCTCTGGTGATCTCTGAAGCTAGCATTGAACCCAGGTCGGTTTGGAAATGTCGGGCTTTCTAGGTCAGATCGAAGCGGAAGGTACCCCCTAGCTTTCCAGATGTTCACCATCCATATTTAAATCTACTATATCAAAACATATCAACTGCATGACATAGCTTAAATAATTGCTTAAATACATTCTGCAACCAGTATATTCTTCCAAACTGCATAAATATAACTATGAATAAATAAGTATATAGCTAAATATATCCATATACACCGCTATTACAGATACAGTGCGCTACATATGTAACATCTATAGTTAACCCATTTAGCCCGGTATGAATAACAACTATATCAAGATATATCAACTGATATGACTTAGAAATAGCTTAATCATAGCAGAACTCAGCACAACAAACTAATTACCCTCTGGTATATTAACATAGACCCTGAGAATAGCTATTCTTAGAGGAACCTAATCTTCCAATTCCTATCTGCCAGGGTCTATGTTAATTTGCCAGATGGTATAACTGCAGCATATAGATGAAATTACACACTGTAACCAATCCGATAGATCCTATTTCCAGCTGCCCATCACCACCTTCTTTCGTGAACGTTCCACGCCAGGGCCTAGAGCTGCGCGAGTACTACTCGGCAGCCTGCGGCAGCCTGGCGGCATGCAATCAAATTGGGTTTCATGGGAATATGATGGGATGAATATGGATGAATGGCAATATCACAGAGACTATATAAATACATAATTGTAATAGGGATTTACATAACCAGTAAACAATTGGCTTCTCTTATTGAATTGAATGTTAAGGGGATTTACCATTTGGCAATTTAACGTAGCTATGGACAATCACGAGTTTGAATAGCTAAATCATCTATAAATGGGTCATGTTCCATAGCTATGTTCAATGCCCGGAGGGTATGGGAACTTGAACAAAACCACCATCTCATGAAACATTACACTTAAAATTTGATCATACCGGCGGAATGTGGCAATGATCATATCGCCCATCCATGCCGATCCGAAATTTACAGGACCTCCCCTAGATTTGATGGAAAAAAGTCATGGTTTCCGGTGATGTTGCACCACTCCGTTGCCCACCATTGGGAGCGAAAAAGGACGTTTCGGCGCCACGGGCCATTACTGAGGTCACTGTCAACAAATGGCGCCTGCGTGGAAGGAGGCCGCGGCCAACTATTCCGGACCAGCTCCATGGCTTCAGTTGATGTCGAGAAACCATTGGATTTCCATGTTAGAATCATATGACCATTAACCAATGGGAAGATAAATCATCTACATATGGGTGTGGCATATAGATTATATATATATATATACATATAGATTATATACATATAAAAAATATAGACTATTTATATATATATATATAGGTATGTTATATAAGGTTGGTAAAGCAATACAGTAGGGATCCACCATCCCCAATGACTTGTCATCAACGGGTGCTAAAAAGCATCAATCCATATGGGTGGTCTATGAGTACAAACATGAACCCCCAATAAATTGAGATATACAGAATCCCTACAAGTCTTGGGTTATATCCATTAATAACCATGCTTATATTCATTTATGGTATTTAATAACCATGGGTTAAGGGGTATAACCATGGTAATGACCTTCATTGGTTTGTGATGTAGCCCTCCACAATGATGGCGATACATACCAACTTTTTTGTGGAACTGTACCCCCAAGTAAGTATAGGGTGGGGTCATATCATCATATCCCAGCTATGAATGGGGTATTTGTGTTTATTATAGTTTGTTTTTGTTTAAAGCCAAAAAATCTATATATATATATATATATACATTAGAATCATTAGATTCTAGTACCAACTGGGATCAAGTTGGGGGCGTTGGCGCCCAGAATGAAGGGCTACCCGACTGGTACCCGCACAATAGTAATCATTTGCCACTAAAATATACTAAAATGGTATGGACTTAATTCAAACAGCCCAGTGGCTTGTCAATCAGGAGTTGACTTTACTTCAGATGAGATCATCACTCGGACTGCACCACGCGCAGTCCTTGCGCACTGCGTTGCGCTCAGGTTGCATTCCGCCAGATCGAATGCAATGATCAAGATTGGAAGCCTGTGCTCAGGTTGCAACCAGTCAAAATCTGAGAATAACAATGACATATGTTGTTCTTGCGAAGCTGTCACCTTAAGTAAGGATGCAGTAGAAACGTGCTTTGCTGAATTGTACTACTTTGACGACTCTGCTGTTTTAGGTTTCATGCAGCTGTTTGTCCAGCTTTTTTTTTGGTTTGGTGCAGCTGTTTGTCTACGTTTCAGTCCTTCCTTGGAGTCTCCTAAGGTCTGAACTCTCCACCTCTTCCCATACATCAGCTCACCTATTTCCAGCCCCATATGGCCCCATCACAGGTCGAAGAAAACGTGGACCTCTGCAAAGATGTCGAAGCATTTCCAACCATTAAGATGCTTGGCCACCGACATTTTTTCGTTGCCGAGTTGGGCCGCAATTGGCAGATGGGGTCCCGCAAAAGATGTGCTTCCCCCATAATTGCCAGGTGTCCAACAATAATATCACATAACCAACGGATGAAACAACCAGAAGAGGGAACATATATATATATATATATACAACATATATATATATATACAATTTATATATATATATATATACAATTTATATATATATATATACAATATTTATACATATATATATATATATATTGATTGGTTCATCAATTTGTCCAGAACCTGTGGGTCCGAACGGGTCGCATTTTGATACAAACCATCACAAGCCAATTTGCTGAAATTGCTGAGCCCCCCACCCCCAAACAAAATTCTTGGTGATTTTGCTTGCCCTGATCGGAACCAGTGTTGAGGGATTGCACTGAGGCAAGTGTATGGGAAGAATCAACAAACACCATTTGGGGATATCGTGGGAAAATGCATCTAAGTCATGTTCCATTGTGTGTGATTTGGCCACTGGTAGCCGCAGAAATGCCCTGCCATCAGCTCCAGAAACGCTGAAAACTGGGCGGGGTATATGCGGATATGGGCCCAAAATCCATCGCACCGCTCTCATCCCTTCAGATTTGAAAGACTCGCAGAAATGACATGATTCAGAAAAAGAAGGGCATGAACAACGATTCTGAACTACTATAAATTGCTTGAGTTTCTTCAAAAGGGTGTCAAGCTATAGCTATACTTGGCTATAAACTCTATAAACTGAGGAAGGGAAAAAAAGACAACACCACAGCTGATGCAGTGCTGGTCCCATGTCAGGCTGTTCAAGGACGGGGAAGAGGTCACGAGCTACGCCACTTGGTGCGATCGCTGTCTCGTTTTTGAATGGATAGAAATTAGATGGATACGACTAAAAAAATACTGGAACAACGTGCTAGATCCAATCCCATAAACAACCATTTTAATAGGATTTTCCATTATAAACCATCCATTTTTGGGTACCCCCATTTTAGGAAACCCCCATTTGGGGATAGTGTCAATCCGGCCCACCCATAAATCAAAAGGGATGTGGCGGATTTGACTAGGTTGGATTGCAGGAGTCCATGAACAACTGGAAAAAAAAACAACTGTCGATTGTGAATACCTGCCAGCACCTGGCTAAAACAATATAATGTTGTTAAAACAATAATAAACCATCCCCCAAGTCAGCATAAATAGGTGGTATAAACCATTCCAAAATGGGTGGTTTATTATCGTTTTACCAACATTACAAACTTAGTTTTTGTGTGTGTTTTTTTCCGCAGATGCACTGCAAACGGACGTCGTCACAACAGAAATCCTACGAGGGTCTCTTAAGTGATTGCGGATATTGGTTCGAACATCGTCTGCAAAACCTTGTGGACAGCCTTCCCTCAAATGTGGAATCTCTCCAGATGTTTCCCAAAAAGTACAAATCCAATCCCAAGCCATCAGAAGCCATGTTTCCTGGACATTTTTGGCGAGTATGTAAACTTCGGTTGAGAATGAGGTCAACCAAATGCCAGAAAGAGAGAGAGAGAGAGATCCCCCCAAAGTGGGAGAATGATTTTGGGTGTGCTGCCTTTTACATGGCGTGTTGCCCAAAGTGTATATCCCATTGCTGTATTTGATTCAATATGATATTTGATATGCATCCGCAACTGGGATGATGTTTGAGAAATTTATTGCTTGCTGACTGGGGATTGTTGTCATGTTTTCCTCATAAACCAACCCGAAAACGGACCACGCTATCCCAGGTCTCCCCACAAAGTGGTACCCCCCAGGTTGTGTTTGTTGATTTAGTTGCACCCCATGAATTAGTTCGCTATATCTAGCATCAACGATGGAATTTAAGTGACTCAGCTGTCATAAATCAAGCAAATAAGTCCCCATCAAACTGCTTGCTATATCCCATTCTTACGTAGTTAAGTCACAATTCAGTGGTTCACCCCCCACTAAATACCATATTTTATTCCATTGAACCCCAATCCCATTCCCATGAAACTGGTCTTTCCTGCCGGTGAAATTCCCACAAAGTGGTTCCACCAAACGATAGCTAAGTTGGGTTAGTTCACTATTTTAACTATCTCTGGGATCCAAGGGGGGTTGTGAATCAACAAACATTATGTTAGGGCCTGTTAGGGGGTACCACCTTGCACTTGAAAAAGGGGCCCGAAAACGAAGCTCGGCGTATGGCCGAGGAAGGAGATCGCACTGCAGAGGGCTTTATGAACTTTGCCCGTCAGCATGAGTGGCTTGGCGTCGAGCCGCTGGTGGGAATGAAGCGCTACCTGCTAGTACAACTGGCACATTGGATATAGATGGACAGATATAGATTCATTACATGAGGTGAGATTTGATATTTGATTTTGGTCTAGATGGTGGATCTTTCCACTGTGCTGCCTGAGGATCAGTGTTTCTCCAAGAGTTTACTTTGACAAGTGGGGATGAAGGTGATATTTTCGCGATGGAATGAGACAATTATTGAGTGGTTGAATATAATGAAACTATAGTTCAGCTATGTATACAGTTCATCCATGTTCATCAAACGTAAGTAAGTAAACTATAATGTTCAGATAGATTCAGTATTTATTCCCAAAGACGCAATCACCCTTTTTTGCTTTATCCCTTACCTTCAGGCCCTGGACCGAGCCAGGGGTACTGTAGATTATGTATCCGATGTATTAGATGCATGCACACAAACACACACAACATATGTGAAACAGTCAAAGACTTGTATCCTCAACTGTGCGTAAAAGGTGGGTACAGTAACGTGGTGAACCCAAGAACGAAACCATCCCCAATAGAGGTGTATGAAATTTGGCGTATCCCCATTTGGAATGATGTTAAAATGACCCCCAGTGGTTATTGGGATGATTGGATTCATCGGGTCACAGAAAAATCTGTTGATTTCCCATGGATCATCCGGGAAGGAACCTGGCGCAACAGTCGATGCCATTGACAGCTGCAGTTCTGCTCCCGTCACACCCTGAGCGTCGAGCGAGAAAACCGCGATGCAAGGACTTTCTGTAGACCAAAGTGTCGAGTCGAGCCGTGACTCAGTGCAAGATGAAGATGCAGTTTGAAAATAAATGCCAATGAGAATATCGAAATGACATCTTAATAATTAACAATTCTCATGGCAAAGGCCATAGACAATTTTTCGAACATGGGCTACCACAGCTCACTTAGGATGAATAAAACAACACCTTCAATTTTCCTGAGAACCACCTACTTTGGTATGAACGCTAGGGTCGCAGGATAGACGCACCACACATATGCCACACATCAATTATTGTTGCTGCATGTGAGGTTGGTGCTTTAAACAACCTTTGCAAAGCTTTTCATATCAGATGAGTATTAGGACATTCTTTGCTTTGCCAAACAATGGTCCTAGCTTATATTTGATATGTTAGATCCATAATGTCATCATCCATATGTCAGATATTAACCTTCAGTTAATCAGCCGTGTATCAGCCATTTGTGGTTTCCATACGTTGACGATTTTATTAGATGGATGTTTCAACAGCTGCTGATGAATTGGGAGGCCCCAGCAGAGGTGGCAACCTGGAAAGCGACAGTCCAGCTGATTGATTGTGTCATGGCAGATAAGTTGCATATGACGACCGCAGCGCGATGCACTTGCGGCCTGTTCTGGAAGAATGGAAAAAAGGTGCCCCACACTGTAACCATGATATGTTTGCTATTAAACGTGTTTTTTTTTTTTGTTTTTTCGGAGGTAAATGTTGGTGATCATTCACAATACAACATAATCCCACTTTAAATAGGACAAAACAGCCGTCACTTCAACCCCCAACCGCACAAAGCAAACCCATCACAATTTGGGCCAGTGGGTGGTCGAAAAAAATCGTGAGGTTCGTTTCTTTCGGCTGTATCCAGGTGCTGTGGGAAGCTCATTAGTTTCGCATGGAACAGATTAAAACCTAGAGGACCATCCTGGTCAATGGGGAAGTGACATTTGGCCGAGCTTATTGGTGGTGAAGATCATGTCATGGAGTGGCTACAATCCCCGTCTTGATTAGAATCCACAGTTGCTTGATGTTGTTTGGTTGGTTGGATGAAAATTCAACACTTTTGGTGGTTTGAATTCTCACTTTGGTGTGTCAAGACCTAAATTCAGTGTTGTCTAACATCCCCAATTGTGTGCTCAGAATCCCAAGATAATGGCTCAAATCGCAGATTGTTTGGCTCAGATCCCCACATTGTATAGTTGAAATCCTCAAGTTGTTGAGATTCCCAGCCTTTACGCTCAAAGTCGGCGAAGATTTTGCTTCAAAACCAGAGATATTTCAATTCAAAGCATTCAGACAGATCCCTAACCCCAACATAGACCGTGCCAAAAAAGGTGGTGGATTTCAGGGTCTTTCTTTGTTCGTCAGGGTTTGCCATCTCTCCAGGTACGGCAACACCCATGAACTGGCTACCCTGGTCTTGCAGTTTAGCAACCGAGGGCTTTGGAAGGACCGGGAGGGGGTGAGGTTTATCAACCCTTGATGCTTTCGTTCTTTTTTCTCCAAAGTATTGATATTGTTTTGTGAAAGAAAGCCATCCTGTCTAAGCCATGACAAGTATAATCGATCCCAGTTGATCCCAATTGGCGCATTTTTTTGGTTCACTCCAGGTTTGCATCCTTGGTTTGGGAACATGACCCATCCACATATCACATGTTCAAATGAAGGGTCCGGTTGTTTTTTGTTGTTTTTAATGTTTGTGTGAAACCACACACCAGGTTGGCCCCCCATCACTAGACTATTGTTTTACTCACCACAAAACCACAGTTGTGATTGGTTTCATGTTATTTTCATCCAATGTCTTTAAAAACCATAGTGACTAAACATAGTGTTATAGAATTGTAGAAACCATAGTTTTCTTCATAGTATTGGATTTTTACAAGCTGATGCCCATTTTGGTTGTCCCGTACTGCCAAAATGCTCTTTTCCCGGCAGGCCGCAGCCAAATGTCTCCTGCTGAAGATTGGTGCGACAGCACAGGATCAAAGATATGAATTTGGGGATTGAACCATAGTTAATGGATGTTTATGGTGATTCAATGCTGATTTCACGTAAATTTCGAGGGAATTGATGGGCATCTACGGCAATTAATAAGGATTTAGCCAACAAACATGGGGACATTACTGGAATGGTGATTATGATATACTATTTTTGTGATTTACCATGCGCTATAGATAGGTCAACTTTGTTCGGTGATTTACGAACTGGACTCTATCATACTATATCTAACTATGCAGATTTTCTATGGCTATATGAAAATACCTGAAATTACCAGAAAGCACCTGATTCGGAGATAATTGGTTTACGGTAAATGTGTAGAGGTTTGTCCCTGATCTGAGGCTCAAAACCCAAATTTGTGTTTTTTCTTCTCATGATTCAATCCATTGATACATTTGACTTTCATCTTTCAGGATTTTAAAGGGATATTGATGGATGTTATATGTTCATATGTTTTAACTTTAAATCACCATTTCAAACACCCTCTGGTAATTAAACATAGCTATTGAAAATGGCCATAGAAATAGTGGATTTTCCCATTAAAAAATGGTGAATTACCATAGTGATGTTGGTTTACCAGAGGGTAAATCATCATCAATCCCATTAAAATCCCATTAAATCACCATTTTCCTATGGTTTTCCTATGGTTTTCCTATGTTGGTTTACCAGACATCTTTAAATGACGAATTCCAACATGTTCCGTGGGATCCTCCATGGCCCAGGTGTGGGTGGCTATGCCGGCTGTGAAGAAGCCACGAACTCGGCACAGGAGGCATGGCTTTTTCGCCTCGCGATGGTGTCCTGAGGGTGAAAGGGGCATCGCTGAATGGGGCTTAGACTCTATATTAATTTATACCGTATATATACATATAATGTGGGTAAAACAATAATAAACCACCCATTTGGGAATGGTTTTTACCACCTATTTATGGTGAAATTGGGGATGGTTTATTATTGTTTTTCCCACATTATATGTAAATATCTATCATCCCCAACCGACTGGATGTGCAGAAACTATATAATCCTTTTATCTTTTGCGATGTCAATGGGAATTTCTACTAACTTCACCAACTAACAATCTAATTTTGTGTAGGGTATCTAAGATTGGCAATGTATAGTATAACAAGGGGGAACCTACAGGAAACCAATATTAACAGCTAAACATAAGTCTTCAAGTAGTTCCTGAACATTTGCCCTTACTCTCTGGTAATTTAACATAGCCTTGGAACATGTTGGAACATCCCCATAGGTAGACCATCTACAATAAGGTAATTTTACATTTTCAAAGTGACAAAAAAAGGACCTCGACATATGAATCTAACTATCTGACTCCCCAAAAAGGTACTTGGAAATGAGGGTTAGATTCACATAAATCAATTCACTAGATTTTAACTGTAGACGGGTTGTAAGTGGAGTTATATTTATGTAACCAATGATATATGTGATATGATGTGATGTGATCTATATCTTTACCAACCAGTTGTATAATATTATATAGCCTTTCAATTTGCCTTTCAAGAACAGTTTGTATTTACCCAATTTGATTTAAAATTTATGTGTTTCAAACCGGAGAAGAATTCTTGAGCTGTTTTGCGCTTATAGTATATTGCTACTTGAAGGATTATTCCCCGTAGTAAGGATACAACCTTGGCGAAGGGTGGTTTCATACTGAACTCTTACCTTGATGTGGGTATATCTGTACACTATATAAGATACATTAAAAAACATGTGGCCATCAAAGGTGGAAATGGACAATCACCAAGCTAAACGGAGCTTTCAGTGCGGAGTAACTGAGCCTGGCAGGCTGGAGAACTTGCCAAAGAGCGGGGCTGCCAAGGTGAAAGGTAGTCTATCCGGTGAGCGTTGAGAGGCTTGGCTATCCAATATCCCAAACACAATTGGGGGAGTCAAGGAGCTATGTTATGAGAGTCTCCCACACAGATGATAGGTTTGATGGCATAGTTTTTTTGCCGTACATGAGGCATATTTGTTCAGTGAAATATGTGTGCCGCGTAATTTGTTTGCGCTACCTCTTAGAGGTTAGGCGCGAATTTGGTGGTTGATCCGGTGGATCGCTCAAATACTTGAAACCATTTCAGGTTTCTGAATGCTAGCAATTGTGTGCAGGAGAATGGGTATGATGTACCAAAATAGTTCAGAAAAAAACATAGAACATGTTTGGTGAAGGGGCTATTGTTTCGTATCCCCCTGTATACAATCAGTGATGATTAGCTGCAAACAAGCTGAGATACTTCATTGGTAATTATTTTGCTAAGCCCCCCAGAGGTCACCCTCCTGATTACTCCAGTGGCTGTTATAGTGCTTGATAAATCTCCTCTAAACTATGTTAACCCCTCATCGTTGGGAGGTTTGGGGTCGGTTGAACCTTCACTACTAGATCACCGTGAAACGTTGGTCCCTTGGGTTTCTTGAGTCCATCTTGATGATTTCCTTTTTTTTCTTGAGGCTACAAGCCGGTGATATCCTCAACATTCGCATGGTCCGGTGGCCAAGTCCACAACAGTTTTCGATGAGCTCGAGGGGCAACAGTGGAGTTTGTTTAAGGTGCAGGGAGATGCCACGGTTCTAAGCTACATAGCTGATCATGCGTATATAGTCATTGGATTGGTTTAAGGGAAAATCTGCAGAAAACCATTGCTTTTACCATCAAATATAGGGTTTCTTAAATGTTTTGTTCCTGTATTTTTCCCCTTTTACCAATCCAATGAGATAGGGGATGGTCATCCCTGATCATTTGTTTTTCTCCATCCATCCGAAGGAATCCCCAACGATGATGGGATGACCATATCTACAGTACCATATCCCATATCATATCCAGTCCATATCCCATATCCATATCCCATGTTCTGACCATGGCCACATATAATCATCATATCCAACTTGGTTGTGTGTGTGACATATAGAGCGGCAAACCCAATGAGAAGCAATCCCCACTTCTTTCCAGAAATGGGATGGTTAAAAAGTTGAAACCATCCTAAAATTGGAAGTTTATCTAAGTTGATCATGGGGTTTTACCACAGTCTTTGGCCTAGATGCTGGCAATGATGGTTGGGGTCCCAAGGGCGCAGCCGTGCACCTTTGTCCATCGGCTTCGAGGTGAAAGACAAGTGCCGCTGGCCGCAAGATGTGAAAGACATTTGGAAGGCGGCGACTTGGGATGAGCAAAGAGGAATCCAATCACTGACCCTGGAACCTTACTTCAAGGAACTTCAAGGATCAAAGTAGCGAAAATGCAGCGCACATGCATGATTTTGCTATTCAATTATCATTGAACATCTCCGCATCAGCAAACGCATCTCATGATGGCCTGTTCAGGCATGCACAAGCCAATCTCCTGCAATGAAGTAGGGCATTTGTTTCATAAATCAACAATAAACATCACATAGTTTGCTGCATGTAAAATCAGTAATGTATAGTAATGTCATTATTTTATATATATATATATTATGTGTTTATCAGCTTTGCTGCACAAAATCTGATAAAACTCATGTGTTTCATTCATGGTCCGAAACTTGGGCGCACCATGACAGAAAATCGCAGGGCATCGCCGTTCCAGCCTCCCGTGCAGTTTCGTGGGCACCTCAGGGCCTAGCCAGGGACCTATATATATATATATATATATACTATCTATATATATAGATATGATCCATGTGGGGGGAGGGGAGCCTACAAACCTAGATGATACGTACATATATATGGTCCAGCCCTCCCAGGCCCCCCCCTCCCCCCGCAATGGGTATGGGTCTACAGATCCAGGGTATATCAGGCTATATAGGGGTATATCATGTATATATGTATGTATGCATGAATGTATGTCTGTTTGTATGCCNTATGGGTCTACAGATCCAGGGTATATCAGGCTATATAGGGGTATATCATGTATATATGTATGTATGCATGAATGTATGTCTGTTTGTATGCCCCCCGCCTCCCCTGTGGGATGGGGTGGGGGGTCAGTATGTAGATGTGATTGTATGTATGCATCCATGCATGTATAAATGGAAGAATATATGTATGTATCAATGTATGNGATTGTATGTATGCATCCATGCATGTATAAATGGAAGAATATATGTATGTATCAATGTATGTATGTAAGTAAGTATGTATGTATGTATGAATGTATGTACGTGTATCCCCGCCCCCCCTGTGGGATGGGGTGGGGGTTGGTGATCATCTATGAGCTATATATAGAATATATATATATATATTATATATATAGAGAGTATATAGAGAGTATATATAGAGTATATATAGAGTATATATAGAGTATATATAGAGTATATATATATATAGAGTATATATCGAGTATATATATATATATAGAGTATACATCGAGTATATATAGAGTATATATATATATAGGGTATATAAACAGTATATATATATATATATAGAGTATATACAGAGTATATATATAGAGTATATATAGAGTATATATGTAGTACATATAGAGTATATATAGAGTATATATAGAGTATATATAGAGTATATATAGAGTATATATAGAGTATATGTAGAGTATATGTAGAGTATATATGGAGTGTACATATATATATATATATATTATAGAGAATAGATACAGTATATATAAGTATCAGTATCCCCGCCCTCCCCCCTGTGGGTGGGTAGGGGGGTAGGAGGGGGTGAAGGGTGAGGGGGGGGAGGGGTGGGGGACCCAACCCATTCGGGGGGGGGGGGGCCTGGGGGCCTGGGGACGGGATCATATATATATATATATATATACCATCTCTGTATTTATGTGTATGTACGTATATATATATATATATATATGTATATAGTTATATATAGACATGGATCATGTGTTCTTAAAAAAAAAATGGAATTTTTCGCCAAACTGCTTCAATGTTCAAAAGGTCAAGCGGTAGAGCTCCATGTGAGGTCACCGAGCTTCCTGCCAACCGATTCCCTCCCGGACTTCTTGGAAGCCTTGGTCTATTTGCCGCCCAGTGAGGAGACCTTTGTCCAGAAAAAGGGAGTGGGAGGTTCGTGATTTTGAGTGATTCTTCAGGACAACAAAATAGCTGTGTGTCAGGTTTTTAGCTTAGTGATGAGTAATGATTGAGAGACTGTCCCATTGTCCTATCCTAGATGTGCCATCGCCCTGCTCCCTCGCCCTGCATCGCCCTCCAGGAGTTGACCATAGAGGTTGGGAGTCCCTGGATATTGGCTGTTGATGCTTTACCATGGGCAATTATTGCGTATATTAGATGATATCATCATACATATCGTGCAGAAGACAGGTCTACGATTTCATTTCTAAGTCAATTCTGAGTTGAACATCATTTTGAACCAACTAAAATCAGCAGGTTCCACCTCCAGATGATCCAAACCTGGTTGAAATGAGAGGCTTCGTTTGGGACATGACCACGAAGCGTTCCGCCCTTGGCGCCCCAGGCCTCAAAGTTGGTTCCCTTGGCGCCTTTTGCCGATGCCATGGAGGCATGAGAATGCTTCAAAACTGCGGCCTGATGTTCCAAAAAACTTGAAGCATGTATTGAAAATACATTGAATGAAGTTGAATGACACATAATTATACATATTATAGAGCATATTTATCTCTCATTCTCTCTCTCTCTATATATATATATATATACAGGTATACCCTGGAGTCTTCAAAAAACCCTCGGCGTCGAAGGATTTGGCCTGGCATCGAGGCGGCTGCCTGGATGGGTGGGTGGATGGACGGGGGATTGAATGGAAAACCATGGAATTTGATGATGATTTTAAAGCGATTTAATGAATGGGACTTAATGGGAAACCAGAATCAATAGGGATTTAAACCATAGTTCACTTAACATAATTTAACCGTAGTTATTCATTGATATAATTACTGGTTGATATATGGGATTGAAAGGACTGGTGAATGGGAAATCGTGGACTTCTATGATGATTTTCCGGATGTTCACCACAGTTAATGGTGATTTCATGCTGATTGGACTTTCATGGAGCTTTATGTAGATTAGTCAGGGACATTCATGGGAATTGTCCCCTGGTAATTTCACAATTTTCTATGGAACATGTTCTATTTATAGATGGTTCATGATGATTTCCCACAACGATGTTGAGTGGCAAAGGTTATATGGATATATAGGGTATGCTGATGGGGCTATATATATATATATGCGAATGATACTAATGGGACATAAACAATTTTTAAGTGGCAGATTTGGGGAAGTGACACTACACTGATAAGACAGATAATCAAAATCACATGGCGGATTCGGGTAAGGGATACGACAATGATAAGACATGGACAGTGCAGTAACCTGTTTCAGACAACGCTGCATCTTTGGATTTTTAATGTGGATCAGGTGAAATGTATGTTGGGCTCATTTTGATTATAGCGTATGGATTTTTGGCGTATAATTATATAATATAATTAAAGCTGGACCGTATTCTTTCGAGGTATGATACCCACCAAATGGCGATACGGGGAAATTGGGAATGGTTTATATTGGTTCACCACATTGACTGTGTTGCCAAAAAAATCCAAAAAAAAGTCTTTTTTAACCACCGGACTTAGATATTTTGCAGTGAGCCAGAGAGATTTTGGGGCATATGCAACATTGGATCCCTCGCTAGTGGTTTCGACCAAAAATAATCTTCCCTCCATGCCTGCTTCAGACAATCAATCCTGGCTTCCTGCAAAAAAATCAAATATACCACATCAATATTAGTATACCATCAATACCCTTTGGTTATTTAACGTAGCCATGGAAAATCACCATTTACAATATGTAAATCATCATAAACCATCTATGAATGGGCCATTTTCCATGGCTATATTAAATAATCAGAGGGTATATATTCTGGATTTATGGTATATCCAAATATACTACCCTCCAGATCCCATCAATCATCAAACATCCACCAGCGATGATTCAATTCCGGGGTTCCCCGGCGAGGTGCTTTCCCTCAGGTTTCTTTATCAATACATCTAGCTAGAATAGATCTAGTGAACATCATATATCATATATGTCAGAATATAATATAAATATATATATGTTAATTCTCAATGCATGACATATCAGCATAAACCCAAAGTCAATCTTGTGAACAAAACCAACTTAGCTACAGCAACAATTTGGGACGCATTATGATCTATGGGGCACCACCCTAGCTATTGAAAGATGCAAAAAGTCAGTCCTGACACAGTCCATGGTGCAGACTTGTGTTTACCGACAAAACTGGCTGATTTGTTTGTGTGAAATGCAGGTGTAAACAGAGCACGGATTCATGAATGATTTAGATGCGGTGATATACCCAAGATTTCGCCAATGTTTATTTATTCCGTGCTTCTTACTTTTAAATTCCATTGGATGGGCCGCGCAAAATGAATGGAACCGCGCCATTCCACAGCAAAGCCTGGATTCCAAGGAACTCCTGGAATTGGATGTTGGGAAGCTGTACAGGAAATCAAACATTGCCCAAGTCTCCAGCCTAGTAATCCCATTGTAATCTTATTATTATCCCATTACCTCCTGATAATTCCATGACAATCCCATTGTATCCGCATGATTCTTGAGTTTCTACACTATTCACTGAATGTTGGGGAAATCACCATAGGCCCATCAGTTGCCAAACAAAGCCCATGATGGTCCCCTGATCCCAGCAGGCCCAGACCGTGCCATTTGGCACGTGAGGCCCAGCGGTCCCAGGAAGTTGTCGCTCGCCGGGACTTGGGCTTGGGCGGTATTTGGGGCCGAGGAAGGCCTAGGGACCTGAAACGAAAGCATCCGGGATTTTTTTTGGATAATCTAACAGTTTGCTATTCAAAATTGCCATTTATAGTGGATTTTCCCATTAAATGGATTTATTATGGTAGGTGATAGCTGGATTTACCCTCTGGTAAACTAACAGTTTGCTATTGAAGCCATGGCCATAGAAATAGTTGATTTACCGAACCTAAAAATGGTGCTTTTCCATAGTTATGTTAGGCAATACCAGAGGGTAGCTGAGTTGGGGCGCAAAGAACTCCGACAACTTTGATTTGTGGTGGACACAGCGAAGTAGTTACTGGGTTCAGAAACTAACTTGTGACTGGGTGACTTCACCGTTTACCTTCTAGGTGTCGTTATGAAATATGGTTGGCAATGATAACCTCAGGTTGAAATCGCTGCTTTGTAATAACATGCCATAACAATTGTATAACTATGCCATGTTTGACTACTAGAGGGATCCAGAGGGTATAGCACCCTTCAGGCGACTATAAATGGATATCAATGGTGGATTTTGATGGATTTTTGATGGATATGACATGAGCAATATTAATTACCAGTTTTTCTCCGGAGCTCATCTGGGTTTCATGAAACAGTGGATGAGGTTTCCACAGCCCGGTGAAAATGGCGAAACGTGGTCTCTACATGGGGAATTTATACAAGTTTTCCGCTATTCGTGGCCTTTTGTGAGGGGACAATTTGCGGGTGTTGGATTTCAACTGTGTAGATATCTAAACATCATTAAACATCATCCAGTGATGGTTGTGTTCAAACTTGTGTATGCTGTAGATTTTAGAGAATACAAAGCAACTTCCCACCACCTCACCATGAATATATGGCAGCGAACATTTGGAAAGCAATCCAGAGATTGAAAATGGTCATTATGAATCAAAAAGACTATCAGAATGATAGTCTCAAGAAGATATATCGGATTGTTCAACTACAATGATCTCAAAGATATGTTTTTGATTGAAAGCTATCGTGAACTATCCGGATATATTGTTTGGCAATCGGCCATGTGTTTGTTGATTCCACTCTCAAATTCATGGCCAAATTATCGGCCAATACGGGCTGACAAAAACCACTGTTTCTCATTGATTTTCAAGCATATTACACATTTAAGATAGCCATGGAAAGTTGCCCGTTTGAAGTTGCTTTACCCATGAGATCCCATGATGGCAATTTTTCATCGGATTGCCAGGGGAGCTGCTAGTGGGTTCCATCCCCGATGTCTATTTCCAGTACGAAGAATGGGTTGAAGAATGTGTGTGTTTTTGTTGTTGTTTTGTTTTCTTTTTTTAAATGCATATATATATATATATAATTATATATATATATAATAAATGTTTACATATTGTTATGTTAATGTACAGTTGTATACACATGGATTCATGGTTCTATCATGAAGTTTCAATTTGATACATCAAAAATCTCATTTCATACCTGGATGAAGGTACCACGGTACCGAGATCGGGTGGCGATCCCAGGCGTGGCTTGTGGTTGGAACTGGTGCTGCAGGTCTTCGGATGCATGGACCGCGGCTCGGAGTTTCCGGGAACTGGCACGGATCGCCACGGTCCTTCCAAGCAAAATCATACAAATGGATGGTTACCCTCTGGTAAACTAACATAGCTATGAAAAATCACCATTTGCAATGGGAAAATAAACTATTTCTATGGCCATTTTCAATAGCTATGTTAAATTACCACAAGGTAAGGCCGGGAAAAAGACAAGTAAAATGGCAAACTTTTTATGGGCCAATTTTTGTCTAGTTTGTGGGGTCATGAAAGGATTCTTTTTGTTGTTTTGCGTATCTGGGCATGGCAAGGTTGTGCCGGTCAGGACAGTTACAGTTGTGATTTGTGATCAGCTGGCATAGGTAGGTAGAGCTTCAGATTGGCTCAAGATGAGTGTTGACATACAGTACTTTTTTTCCCAGTACCCTGCGAAGTCCTTGAAATCAATTTGCCAAGAATCAACCGAGTTAGTTTGGTCCCAAAAAAGTACTCCAAACATGTCATGGTTGATATAATCATATTGGCCAATATCGTACATTGGGGTCTCCCCCTTTGTGAACCCACAGGGAATGAGTGGTTCAACCTCGGAACTGCTGGCGTCGCAGGAGTGCATTCCCTCCGACTTGGACTTATTTTTCCAGTGTAAGGCGCGGGCGGTGGTTTTTTGAAACCAGCTGCAGCTGGGATTGAAACACATTTCTTTGGGGTTGTTGATAGAGGAAAAGGACCCGCGAGCCTGGTCTGGTTGTAGTCAACGAAGATCCTCAGATATCTGCAGTGGGCGTCCACTATCTTTTACCCTGTTCCATTCCTGGCGAGCGGGGTCGCGTTTTCAGCTCATGTACCATCTATCACTGCAAACCAGGATCATTTAACATTGACTGATTATGATAAAAACATGGCATTACATAGGTCAGATACCCCAACAAATGACTTGGAGAACTGACATGGCATATATTATATATAAGCCGGATTTTACTCAAGTTTGACCAAATGTGCGGGTCCATTGGCAGCATTTTGTGCCATGCCCAGCCCATTGCTCTGAACATGTAACCTTTTGAATGAAACCAGACGGATATGGGTCAAAATTAGCATCTAGACTAATCTACACTAAGAAATGGATAGATCACTGTAACATATCTACTGACATTTCAATTTTTGCGGACACCTTTGGTGCGCTGGATGCTCAGGAGTGGGCTACTCTGCCGGAAAGCTCAGATGGAATGTCATGGGGCCCGGGTCCCGGGTCCCACACTGATACATACCCTCTGGTGAACTAACATAACTACTGAAAATGGCCATTGATAGTGGATTTTTCCATGAAAAATGGTGATTTTCCATAGTTATGTTAGTTTACCGGAGGGCAAATAGTTCTTTGTCCTACTTTGAATGTGATTTTCTGGTGCTTTGCCGGATGATTATGCATGATCCTCATGGGTACATCGTCACATGCTTCACACTTAGACTCAGGTTTGACCCGTGACACTAGTTTGGATATTTGATCATGATGACCATGACCATGTATAATCATCAACCCCCAGCAGGTTGAATACCCTCTTGTAAACTAACATAAGTATGGAAAATCACAATTTTTAATGGGAAAATCCACTGTAAATGGCCATTTTCAATAGCTATGTTAGCTTACCAGAAGGTCCAAGTTTCCTGTAGTTTCAATATACGCACGAGGTGCTTATTGGATATCCCATTCGATCCAATTTTCACTGGGTTGGTTGAAGGGAAAATCCAGCAGAACCACGAATTGACCAGCGAAATGCAGTTCCTGGACAATCCCAACTGTCAATATCTTTCAATCGGACAATGGAGAATCATCGAGCTACCTAAACCCTCCAGTGCCCTCCAGGTGCCAAAAAAAGGAAGGTGGTTTACCCTAAAAATTTGGTACTTCTACCATTTCGTTGGGGTATCTTCAGGGGCTAGGCATATCGATTATGATTGCCATGCAATAGCTGTAGTGTAGGGTAACCCATTTCTGCAAAAAACTTTGATGGACCGAGGCCTGAATCACGGACCACCGGGTCGTCGGGGGACCTGAACATGGGACCTTTTGTTGGCGGATGGACATTCAATGCTGAGCCAGTTGGAGCCACTAAGAATTTCCCAACCACATGATGGTTTGAATCAATAAAGGCAGGGAAAACTGCAACATATCCATACATATCCGACGAAGCAATCATTAACAAAGTTTATAGTCAAGAGCCACAAAAGATGGGTGAAGATTTGTTCAGATCTGGTTAATCTTTAGGGGTTTGCTGCTGTCCCAGGTTTTCGCATGTTTTGGCCAAAGTCCAAGTCGCTGTGTTTGACCATGTTTGGTCAGGTGTGATCACATGCCACTGGGTTGATGCCCCACAAGTCCTCGTGTCGCCAGCTAGTCAGTTAGCAACTTAGCTCATTATGGGGGCACCATATATAATATACATGTGAATATTATATACGATTATATGATTATATACGGTATATACGTATATGATCCATGCAATATCGTTTCCCTGTTCCTTCCGGCCCTCGCTGGATCAGTTGCTGTTCCAAAATCTAGGTCATCTTCGCCCCGACAGGCGCAGCAACGGACCGAACATTGATTTAATGATCCCCTCCAACACTTAAAGCCCTTTATCACTTATGAATGGTTTTAAATGGGGTTATCATTCCATAAATGGGGTTATACTGTAAGTTATAACTGACTTAAAACTGACTACTGGTAAAAAGGGCCACAACTGAAGCGGGCTATTTAGAGGACCATCCCACAACTAGTAGGAAGTCCCCGACTAGTCTTGGAGGCATCTGATTAATTGCTATTAAACCCATTCATATTCCATCCATTCACTAGTTTGGATGGTCCTCCAAGTATACCGCTTCCATCAATAGACACTTACCTAAAGGGTTTGTTGTTTGTGTCCGGCCTTTCTTGGTGGAAAGAAAATTCCCATTGTTGATATAGTCATTCTCCTTATCAGTGGTCACGATCCCGGGGATTCAAGTCTGTCGAAGTTGAGATTGAAGGTATATTTTGACTTTTTTAATTTACCCTCTACTAAACTAACATAGCCATGGAAAATCACCATTTTTAATAGGTAAATCACCATAAATCATCTATAAATGGGCCATTTTCCATGGCTATGTTAAATTACCAGAGGGTATAGATATTTAAACCTATATCGCAGAGCTCATCTGCAAAAAGGTTGCAATAGAAACTGTGCACTTTGCAACTGGCTAGTTGCCAGGACCTAGGTGAGATGCCAGGCTGAGGAAAATTAGGCGTTGCTGCCCGGGTGAAAAGTCATGATGTTCTACTAAAATGCTACCACCCAGATTCGACAGCGCCAGGGGTGAAGAAACATCCGCAGTAGCTCAGGTCATCCCTGACGTGAAGAAATGGCCAGCAGGTAGAAAACTATAGAAAATCCGAGTACAGTATTTCACATGTGTTTTTTTTTCCACCAGGTGGTGGTTTCATGTTTGGCAAGTGGAAGGATGGCTCTTGCCTTACGATCTTGGCACTTGCCAGGTTTGCTTTTAAGACTCGGATGCGATACTTTGCAAAGGTCCTCAAAGACTCTCAAAGAATCTCTTCGTCATGCCAATCAGCATTTCACCTATCGCCTTCCTAAGTCCCAAGTCTTAGCATTTCATACGTTGGCTCTCCCTTGGCCGGCATGGAGGATTGCTGAGATTGATCATTTGATATTGCGTTTTGTTCCATCAGGGATCCGCCGGACAGGGGCGGCACTTGATAAGATACCGGACCAAGGCAGCGCGGTGTGAAAGGTGGGAAAAAAAGATGATCCCCAATTGAACATTGGCTGAACCTCCAAGCAGTCCAGTCATGTCCAGTCATGTCCAGGGGATCTGTGAGCTACAGAAATCACTCGCCATGCAAGTGGAATCTTTTTTCCCAGTTGTGAGGCACTGGAGAAAGCACCATGTGGGTCATCCTTCATGGTGTGACTTGCTGACTGCGCTTGGACATCTGGGGAGTGGGGAATAGCGAATCCATCAAAGCTGAATTTACCCTCCAACAAACTTAACATAGCTATGGAACCCATTGGTTTCCATAGGAAATGATCTACCAATTGCACAGAGTTTCCATGTCTATGTTCGTTTACTGGAGGGTAAACGTGTTGTTTCAAATGCAAAAAAAACATTTGACAAGACGTATACGGTTCATCTAAAAAAAAATCTTGGATGTTCCCTGCGGTGAATTGACAATTGTCAATGGTTGATCAGTGGGGCTGTCTAAGGAATACGCTTCCTGAGGGAATACACTTCCCAGCCATGCTGACTAAGGTGGTTGCACGCTTGGCGGTGGATTGTTTAGGGACCATGATGGAACC
The DNA here is from genome assembly GCA_003297045.1 of Symbiodinium sp. clade C Y103. NCBI lineage: Eukaryota > Dinophyceae > Suessiales > Symbiodiniaceae > Cladocopium > Cladocopium sp. clade C. The sequence continues at coordinate 149,777 of BGPT01001075.1, forward strand.
CCACGACTTGCCATTGGGCCATGACCTTCCCATATTCCATGTCAGAGACCCTGTACCTGTACTCTGGTTAGCCAATTTCCCTCCAAAAACAGAGTAAGAGTGTAGTAGGTTAACTATAGCGTTGAAACGGAGGATGTGTTCCCTGGATCGAATTTGGGGATTAGCAGAAAGAACCCTAGATATAAACTATCATGTGGTTGGGAAATTCTCAATAGCTCCAACTGGCCCTCTCCATTGAGAAAACATGAGAAACCATAGGCTCTAATTCCATCTAGTTCCTTTGCTTCCTCGGTTCACCACCGCATTGGTTTCCTCCGCCCAAGGCGCTTGGTCACCCTGAAGTCCTGGTTGAAGCGTTTGGGCGCCCAGGTTGGGAGTTGCAGCTATGGTGACCCTGTGAAACATGTGAAACACTTAGAAGATATGACACATTTCCATTTCTATACCTTTCTATGTGATCGTGATCGATGTATGATGATTTTTGAAAAAATGATTTGATTTGAATTGATTGATTGATTGATTGGTATCATCATTGAAGCAATGGGGAGGCGTGTTTTCTTATCCTGTGTGTGACTGGGTTGATGAACGTGTGGATGGGGCCAACAGATAATTGGAGCACGCCATGATTCATTTCGTGAAATTGGGCATGTGACCATAGGAAACACCGTCACCTGCCCACGCCGCAGTCCAAGGATGACAATGGAATAGCATGGGTGTCTCCAGCCATGGGATACTTATTTCCAACATTAGAAACAGCTATGGAATCAGTTGATAAATCCATATAAATCCCAAATCCCCTAGCCAGGCTTCCAAATCAATGTCAAATGACTGCCATGTACACACAATGTATGGCCCATTGAAAGACCATTTTGGTTGATTCATGTTGTGTTTTTTGTAGGGGCCCAATTTGAAACCCTGAAATGTCGATCATCACATTTTGCCAAAAAGAGGGAACGCTCAACCAATGGGCCTGCGGACCAAGGGCTGGCTGGCTGGCTGAACAAGATGAACACAGTTTGGTAGTTAGTATGACTATGGAACTACTCAAAGCACATAATTATTCCACTATTCCACAACTTACTCCATCATATTCCCATTTGTAGTACAGAAGGAACAGCATTTAGAACTCGGGCATTTCACATGTCCATCCAAGTCTCCTTTACCAGCAAAGACACTGTGGTTGGATTGCCTTTTTCAACATCTTCAGATGTGGGAAGATGTTGGATCCAACGCGACCTCACCAAGGTGTATACCTTGCAAAATTGAAAGATTGCACTTTCCACCAGTTCCAGGTGGGTGGGCTACCCTGGTGGCTTATTTTTGCCGCAGTTTTCTGCGTGGATCTGCTGCAGGGGGGGGGGGGCAAGATTGGCAATTTTTGTAGGGTTCGGATGTTCAGTTCTTGGAAGCAGTGCCGTTGCCTTCAAGATTGGACACTGCATGATGTGTACATAGATTTTATTTTTGCATGTGTCGACATGTACACTTCAGGAAGGTGGCAGACAAATGGCCATGGTTCAAATGGCCATGATTGAAATCCCCGGATCGCCATGGCTGGTTTCTGGCAGGTGATCGTTCAGCACATGCTCAAGTGCAGCATTCCGGAAAAGGCGAGTCGTGGATCCTCGATGAGTTGGAGCGGTGCAGTTCTGGGTGAGTCAAACTTTGAGACACAAGAGAGACACTCTCATGTTTCGCAGGTTCCCAAGTTTGCTTGATGGGTTGACACTATATATAGCAGTCGGAGATGTCACGCACCGCCAGCTTACTGTTCAGTTTGATATGTTGTTTTCAAAGAATGCTGGTGAGTGCTGTAAAACGACCCGATTGTCAGGGCGACATGACAAATCCGTTAATGAAACGTACACCGTTGGATATGCTTAGATTTGCTACATGCCCTTGTGAAAGCAAGCATGTTGAACCCCATTTCAAACAGATTGGAGACTCAGGGGGCTCCTTGAATCACTTGCCATGGACTGTTGAACTGTTGTAAACTGCTCGTTTTCCCAGTTTTTTTTGGACAAAGCCAGGCTTTGTATGAGGAGGTCTTCCTAAGATGCCCCAAGATTCCAGAGGACGACAAGGCACAGCTTCTGATGAATATCTCCATGGCCGAAGCTTTCAGGTTAGTGAATTATATATTATATAAGATATACCCTCTGGTAAACTAACATAGGTATTGAAAATGGCCATTTATAGTGGATGTTCCCATTAAAAATAATGTTTTCCATAGTTACAGTATGTTAGTTTACCAGAGGGTACCCATAAATCCTCATTCAAATGAACAATGATGTTCAAAACCATTGGAATTGGGGGTACCCAATTTTGAGACAAACCCTATGTCCGACCCACGAAAAATATTGCAGGCGATTCATCATTGATGTAGACCGACATCAGACAGCATTTATGGAAAGCCTCTTCGATACCCCAAAGTAAGCTTCGTTTGTATGCCAGTTTATTTGCGTCAGCGATCCTAGGTTGATATCTAAAAGCGCTTGGCACTATCAATTCTTGGGGTTTCTTCTAGCCGTTAACCTCGGTGATGTGCGCAAGGCAACGTAGTTGTACAGTCCAGCTCGAGCACTGTACGCATTCAAAGTTCTTTTTGGTTGGCGAACTAGGGGGTGATTGCAAGTTATACAAAGCCACCTGTGCCTGATTTTCCTCCTGAATCTCCAATGGATTTGCTCAAAGTTTAATAGTTTAACAATGTTGGCCCCTTTTTCCCCCTAAATTGGCGAAACATTGCTCAAATCTGTGGGTTTGCAGCTGGTTTCCCAGCCATAGCTACATCAGTCCATCATGTCTGGCGCATTTGGCTCGAGTATTTGGACGAAACATCGCGGAACTCAGCGCTAAACTCGTGCCGGCCTTGGTGACGGTCGTGGCAGTATGACGGAACTTGACTTGGACAGTTTAATCCTTGCCACCAATATCACAAACAATGTGTTCAACCCAATTAAAGTGGTAGATTTTAAGGAAAAATAATAGGCATATGATGGGGATATACGGATATATCATAGAACCCATAACTTCACATGGTAAATCCAATGCCATAAGCCCACCACTTGGGGAATGTTGCAAAACCACCCATTTATGGTGATTTGGGAGGATGTTTAGGAAATTGGGTGTATCACATTACCACAATATTAGGGACCTTTAGGGACCCCAAAATAGATCCAATACTAGACCCATGGTTTTTCGGGTGGCAATTGGTCACTATTAGGGGGATTGGATGAACAGTCATGAAAGGAAGTGAATCACTATGTCAGTTTGATTCTGAATTAATTACATTTAACTATTGTACTTGGTGACGTTATTTTTGCAACGCATATGCAGCATGGATCAGGCTTCAAGACCAGAATAGACCGCTGAAACAAGTTGTCCTGCCTGTCGTTTTCTGTGCTCAGCTTATCTCCAAACCCATCCAGATAGTGCGAAACATGGAGACTGAGACAAGTTGCCAGAATGTTTTTCTTCGAAAAAATGCATTTGAATGAATTTCGTAGCTGTTCTTCAATGGCTCTTTGGTATGTGAAAAGATGAGACTTCCGTGACTCAAGGCCATGTACGTCGCTTCGCCCGCCTTTGCAACTTGGACTTGAACAATGTGTATTCATGAAGTAAGCCCACTTGGAGATAAGTGTATGAATGGTTGAGTTTTTTTGGAGATGGTTTACCATGGTTTACCCCACATGATATATATATATATATATTATATATATCATGTGTTATTCATCTTGTGTATCCAGAAGGTGGTCCCAAGAAAGTTGCTGCTGCCCCAACCCCAGGCAAGTTTGGCCTGGTAGGGGCGGCTGTTTCAGCATTAAAATCTTACTGGTGAAATTTGAATCCGATATATAAATTTCAAGACTCTTGTTACTTCATCACTGTTCTTGGTCAAAATCCCTATTGCTCATGCTAAAATCCAGTTTGGGCCTGTGAAACCCATCCCAATCCTGCAAAGCGGTGCCCTATAGTTTGGTAAATTGGTTTGTAATTTGAATAGCTATATATATATATATTATTATTATTATTATTATTATTATTGTTATTGTTATTGTTATTGTTATTATTATTATTTTTATTTTTATTATGATTATTATTATTATTATTACTATTATTATTATTATTATATATATATATAGATTATATATATATATTTATAATTTATATAGATTATACAGGGTTTGTTTGTAGGTATATCGAACTAGTTGATGAGAGTTACATCAACAAACATACCTGGGGGGCACCGCGAGAAAAAAACAAATCCCCAGTGTATTGAAAGTATGTATACCCCATTCTATCCCGGTATAGTGCTAGCTTTGGTTGTTAAAAAATGTTAAATCCCTATGTTTCTTGGCTAAATCCATCTCAATCCCTGTTTTTCCTCGTTAAAACCCTTATTTTCTTGGTTAGCCCCATGTTTTTTTGGTGATAAAATCCTTATTTTTTGACGGTAAATCCCTATTATGTGTTCTGTAAATCTCCCCGTTTCGTTGGTTAAACCAACCAGAACCTGGGACGCAGGTGGTGCCAACCACCCCGGCCTTGCGGGGCCACGAGCCCAGCCAGCGCCAAGCGGTGCAAGCTGCGCCGGTGGCCGGCAGCGGTGCTTTCTCGGCCACGTGCGAAGTCTCGAGATGCGGTGGAAAGATGGGGATTTTGGGAAAATCCATGGATTGGTTGAAGAGAAAATCTATAGGAAACATAATTTTCCCTTAAACCAAGTATATAATTGGGAAGAAAACTCGGGATTTGACCCAGATTTACCAGCTAAGAAAAGGATTTGACCAGCAAAAAGGTTGGAGTCGACCAGCAAGAATGGAATGCAACCAGCATTTTTTTAAAGGACATGTAGGGAATTAACGAGCAAACATATTGTGACTGAATGATTGGCGAGACATATCAAGATGATAAACTATCGTTAGATAAACTCCTTTTCCCCACCTGCCAGGTGAGGGTCTCTGGAATTTCACACGACATTCTGCACACACGGACCGGCCCATATACAGACACAAACGCCAGCTTCCTCGCCAGAATGTCATCGCTAGCTTGTTTGCAGAATACCAAAAAAGACAATGCCACTAGCAAACGAAATGTTTGATAATATGTCAGATACACTGCCAGATCAAATGTCAGATAGAATGCCAGGTGTACTGTCAGATAGATTGCCGGATAAAAATGTATGCCAGATCAAGCGTGAGATAGAATGCCAGAAAAATGTCAGATAGAAAATCAATTTGTAGGATGGTGGATGGGATGATATAGAATGTTTGATCAAATTTCAGGTAGGATGTCAGATAACATGCTAGATAAGTGTCAGATAGAATGCCAGAACACATGTTAACTAGAATGGCAGATAAAAGTCAAGAGAGAATGTCAGAATAGATGCAATCTGAAATGCCGGAAGATATGACAAAAAAGAATCAACACATGTCAGGTATTTGTTTTCAAACAATATGCCAGATGATATGTCGAGTTGATGGGGGTCATTGGAAGTAAAGCACCTTTTGATCATTTTTGAGAACTGCATGTGTTGTGCAAAATGGCAAAACAATTGCAAATGTTGGATCTGTTTTGCTGCCTATACTAATAATGTTTGATTTTCTTCAAGCATCGTATAATGGTTAAAGCACATACTAGTATAATTGTTAAGTTTCCTAAAATGGGGAGACACCCCCAATTCATCCAAGGCATTAGATCATCATTCTTATTGAAACCAACCCCATTTTGTGACTTGGGGATCCCCCATTTAGATCCATTTAGGGATACCCCCCATATTCCCAGGCTCGGAGCCGCAGTGACGCTGGGTGCTGCCGTCAGCGCGGTGACAGGGCGCAAGGGGCCACGCAAGGTGAGGGAAGATGGGACGGGAAGTTCACCTATAGGAGATTGGTAACTGGCCAAAAAATGGATGTTTTGTGTTCACCAATTTTGTTAAGGTTGGTAAACACAAGTCCTGTAGGTTGACAATGGTTTCCGATGTATATATGTATATATATATATATATCGAAGTAGCTGACAGGGGATATTATAAGTCAACTTGGATACGAAGGGCAATTTGAACATAGCCTCCGCCCCAACATTGGACAATGACGGTGGTGGCAGGAACCCCCCACGAAAGAGATGATATTTCTGGTGGTCACAGGTAGTATGTGAATGCTACAGTATGTGTGAATGCTACAGTATGTTAAAGAAAACATCGGCATAACTCCATTGCATTTGGAACACCGCCCTTTTTTTCAATGGTTTCTAGGGTTATAAGCGCTTGCTAGCGGAAGTACACATGCAACAAGGAGGTTTTGAAGAACCTAGTCAGGAAGCGAGTGGTTTGATACCAAGAGGTCTGGTTATGATTGGTTGGTTTTGTGCCTTTGGACAATTCATGTTCATGATGTTCTTTATACCGACTTGTAATTCACAAGGTGTTTGTGAACGTGTGATTTTTTTCACTTGGTGATTTGAATGATTGATTCTGAGTAGATCTGAAAATCAGTAGCTGAATTAAACACACATATATATATAAACATATACTTTTGTATTGAAATATTAGCTAGTCAATTAGACATGTGAAAAAATATATATACATATTAATTTGTATATACTGCGAGCCCCAGTGTGTATATATATATATACATGTGTGTATAATCATACATATATATATATATGTTTACATATATATATATATATATAGATGTTTACATATATATGTATATGTTTACATATATATATATGTATGTATATATTTATATATGTTATGTCTAATGTACATGTGTAGATGTATATATATATATATATGTATATATATATATACACGTATTTGATTCAATTTATGTATATAATATATATATATATATATACACATGTGTGTATTTGCTTATGGCAGTACATACCGTATGGTATGGCTGTTGCTTGAAGCTAGGGTAGGTTGCGGGAACCTACATTAAGCATGCAGGTTTTGGTTTGTTTAGACCACATTACGTGCCGTTGCAGACGTGAATTTTGAGGTGTGATTTCAGCAGAAAACTTTTTTCATTGTTTGGTTCTCTTCACAAGCACTTTGGTCATGTTTCATGAGGCCACCAACAAACTTGTGGGATGTTAAACTGTTGGCATCACTCACTTGCACATTCTCATTTGTATATGCATACATATACACATAAATATATTATATGCAAAAAAATATGTTGTGTTATTGTTATACCCTCTGGTAAACTAACATAACTATGGAAAATCACATTTTTTTTTGGAAAATCCACTGTTTCTATGGCCATTTTCAATAGCTATGTTAGTTTACCAGAGGGTAACTTTGGATTGTGTGCGTTTGACTTCGCCTGTTTCGCCACCTTCGTGGCTTGTTGTCGGTCGACCTGCTCCAGGCCAGAGCCCAGGCCATTGCCATGCGCCCTTGGGAAGCAGAAATTTCGCGGAACACCAGGGCTTCTAACCTCTACAATGGAAAATCACCATGTTTGATGGGAAAATCACCATTTTTAATGGGAAAATCACCATTTTCAATGGGAAAATCACAATTGTTAATGGGAAAATCACAATTTTTAATGGGAAAATCACCATTTTTAATGGGAAAATCACAATTTTCAATGGGAAAATCACAATTTTCAATGGGAAAATCACCATTTTCAATGGAAAATCACAATTTGTAATGGGACAATCACAATTTTTTATGGGAAAATCACAATTTTTAATGGGAAAATCACCATTTTTAATGAGACAATCACCATGTTTTAATGGGAAAATCACAATTGTTAATGGGAAAATCACCCTTTTTGATGGGAAAAACATTTTTAATGGGAAACTCCCCTATTTCCAGTTCTATTTCTGGCTATTTAAGTGGGATAAGTAGGGTTACCCTCTGGTAATGACTGACATAGCTATGGAAAATGGCCATAGAAATCATGGATTTTCCCATGAATAGCATTGTGATTTTCCAGTTCGCTAGGTAACAGGATTGTCAGAACCATCATAACGGGGAACAAATGAATCATCAGAATCATCATCACACCACCATCACCATGATCATCATCATTGGCATTTTTCTCATCGCCACCATGAGCCGTGAAGAATCAGCACATCCAAGGGGCTTCCGTAGACGAGCTGATTGCTGAGCACGTTCCTTGGCCCGGGACCATTTCAGTGACCCCAATTGGGCCTTCTCGTGTCATGAGGTATGCCCCTTTTTTGGGGATACACAAATTGACAAATGATTTATTGTTATTATTTTTGCGTTTACTCCCCTATGTTGATCTAATTATTTTGGGGTTATACATATTTTTAAAAACAAAATATATGAGTGCGTTTAGTCCCCTATTGGGGATTCTATACGCGGATGGTTTACTTTTGGCTTTACTCCCCTTTTTTGGGGTTACGCGGATGATCGATTGAATCTAGTTGTGCGTTTAGTTTCCAATTTGGGGTTAGGCGGAGCTGTGTTTACTAAGCGACATATATACATATGTTGAACAAATAGATAAACAAAAACAAGAGAAACAAGAACAAAAACAACAAAAACCACAACAACAACAACAACAACAACAACAACAACAACAACAGCAACAGCAACAGCAACAGCAACAGCAACAGCAACAGCAACAAGAAGAACAATTGCAGCAGCAACAACAGCAACAGCAACAACCAACACCAGCAGCAACAACAACACAGCAACATCATCAACAACAACAACAACAACAACATGTAACAAGAGGTAGCGAACCGCGACAGTGGGATACAACTACAATCTAGTTTTTGCTTACTACGTGCCCTGGTCAGTCATGCGGGATTGTTGTGCGCATGACAAGAGCAGTGGATGTGATGACAAAGATTTGCTGAAGTATAGCCAGCAGTGATGGTATTCTACTGTCATATCAGACTTAAGAAGTTGAATTCATGGGGCGGGAATTACATCTATTTTTTCGTACCTATTTGTTTATGTACTGTACATATATTGTAGGAAGTTCGAATTGGTTATGGTTCAACTTCCTGGTTCAACCCAATTTTCCAGCTCAGATAATGTTACATGTGATATATTTCATCACATGTGATACATGCAAGTTTACATATTTATTTTTTTCTATATAAATATTTGCATGTAAATATGTTTTTCCTTTTCTTTCTTTCTTTCTTTCTTTCTTTCTTTCTTTCCCATTCTTTCTCTATATTTTGGCTGATTTTTGGGGGTCCTCCCATTTTAGGACACCTCCATTCATATTACCCTCTGGCAAATTAAGATAGACCCTGGAAAATCACATTTTTTCATTGGTCTATGTCAATTTACTGGAGGGACGGTCAGATGCACCATTTTTTTTACGGGACAACTTCCGCCAAGATTCGGTGCCCCATGTTTTTCTGCCCCAGGATGTAATCGCATTTATCTCCAACACCTGTCCCTTCTGCCAACAAGCGGTGCGCACCGGGCTACGGACGTGTCGCTTTTCTTGTTGAAGGTGTGAAAGCAGGAACAGTTTTGGTAGTATGCTGCATGTGATTGTGAATGTTCAAAAAAAACATGAACTTCTGCATGGTGTTTTTGTTCTAAATGCATTTTGTTTGGCTATGTTTGGAAGAATGTATCCAACATTTTCATAAGACACATAGACACTGACCAGGTGGCTGCCCTCAAGGATGCGGGCTACCCGCCATTCATCGTTGAAGCTGAAAGCTTTTCCGACATTAGGCGCGGCACCGGGGATGAGGCCATGGGCTCTGGAAAACTGTAGCGAACTGGAAAATCACCATTGTTTTTAATGGGAAAATCCATGATTTCTATGGCCATTTTCAATAGTATATTTAAATATTGTTAAATTGTGGATCTGGTTATTAGCCATGGAATAGATGGCTAATTTTGGATGATTTCCCCAGCTAGAAACATCCATTTAGTTCGGGGATTGTCCATGGCTATGTCAAATAACCAGAGGGTATGTTTTGATGGATTGAAATGGCTTTGCTATTAGGGTATCATGGGATATGACAGGATGGGTGCTGGGATGTAGTGGATAGTGGGCCGATACTGAGATTTAACCAGCTGCATAGATGCTCTGATGGGGATCTGATGGGATCTAAATGTGGATGTGATACGATTCTAGTGGAAAGATAGGGAGACTTTCAGGCGGTATCCCCATTCTTGTTGGTCGTCTCTAAAAATGATGGATTTTGCAAATGTGCCATTCCAACAGCGGAAATGAGACCATTCAGATTGTAAAATCATGTAAAATCCGAATGTTTGATTGTTAAACATGATCAGATCAAATCTCCAATGGTGGTATCATAAGGAAGGGCGGATGTCTATTTTTGATGTATAATAAGGGGGAAACTAACGGTTGAAAAGGGTGCCTCATTTTTGGTTTAAAGAAACGCCCAGTATTCGAAAAAAATGTCGGGACTTTTTTGGATTCTCTTGGCGGTTTCGGTCCAGAAATAGGCACAGGTCGGAGTATCGAAGAGTTTGGACCTGCGTTGCTTCAAAGTGGGGGGCCCGGAAGATTTACGCACGCACGTATGCATGTACACTTGACATCACTTGACCTTTTCAATCAATTAATTTTCCTTAAAAATAGTGTGGTAATATGGGGTAATGAATTTATGATAATTTATGTATTCCAATCACCATCTTCACCTGATATTCACCTCATATTCGACTCATATTCACCTCATTTACCCTACGGGAATCAAACATGGCAATGGAAAATCCACCACTTATAGATGATTTTCCCACTCAAACCTCCATTTATAGAGGATTTTCCATTGCCACGTTTGATTACCAGTTGTCTTTTCGGTAGGAGCGAGCTGACCCAGAAGACCAGTTCCTCGAGCGTACCCAAGGTCTGGGTCAAAGGCGAGAACGGTACAGAGGGTCTGGTAAACAAGCATAGCTATGGAAAATTGCAATTTGTAGTGGATTTTCCCATTAAAAATTGTTATTTTCCATAGTTATGTTAGGCAATACCAGGGGGTATATATACATGCATGTACATGTGCATATGTTTGTGCATGCATGTGTACTTTTTTTTTTTATCTATGTTTATTGTGAATGTCCGCATGCATTTCCATATAATAAATATGCAGAATTACATGTCATTTGGGAATTGCACAGTTAATGAGGATAGATGAATTTACATCACGGATAATATGGATTATATATAATTATATGACGTTGATTTCACATCGAGTTGGTCCTTTGAAGTAGTTGACATGTGTGACATGTTATTATTCATTGGGAATACATCAGGGGGTTGTTGGGATTCCCGCGGATTAGGGAAGAACTACATGATCTATACGTATAACAATGTATATTACTTACTGGTGCTTAGTAGGGAATGGGGGAATGGGATGATTATTAATGGTTATCATAGGTCATTCCCTCATTCCCTGCTAAGCCCCAGTAAGATTATATAAGCAGCGTAGCAGTGCATATTTTTTATATATATATATATACGTAAGAAACCTCCCCTCGACCTCACTGTAAATGACTGCTAGGATTGGGAGAGTCATCCCCAAAAAATGTTTTTTCCTTCTGGTTTTGGAACTTCGTACCATTTGCCAAGGCCAAACATACAACCTGAAAATGCGAGCATCAAAACATAGCAAATCTGAGTGTATCAGGTGTATAGCGCTGGTTTCACATTCAACAGTAGGAATTCAACAGCAGCCAGAGACACAGTTGATGGCATTTGTTGTCGACCAGCTGCGGGCGGCGTTGGTATGATTCAGAGTCATTCAACAACAGATTTCTTAATCTTTTATACATAAATTTGCATAGATATGCAGGTGAGTGGTTGCCATCAGCCAGCCCCAAGAAAGCTAGATTGTTATTTTCATTTGCTGCTGTTTGCCCCAGGCAACTTTATTGGCGGATGCAACGACGGTGTCTCCGATGGAACATCATCGAATGGATGTCGGGCGGAACACCTTTGTGATTTTGAATGTGTGGGTCCTCTTGATAGTCTGTATGTTTTCGATGTCCATTGGCAATCCATCTACATCAACGCAATGATTGAATACTTTTGACTTGTGTTTGTGTCCATTTGCTGCTTGTTTCATTGGGTTGTCCTGGTCCTTTGCTGGCAGATTGGTTATATCAGGGTTTGGACAAACAAAACCATGGATTTCATGGGGAACATTTGTCGCTCAAGGTCCATGCGCCGCATTTGGGGAATTTTATCCTAGCCCTTTAGGGGGACACAGTATGCTAGATCGGCAATGTATGTTTCAACATTTAAGCCATTGTGTTTAACATATGGCATATGAGCTTGCCATAGCGACACATGTTGTTCCATCGTGGCGGATGAAATCCCCATGAAGAGTTGTGGCCATATCCCAACTTGGATAAATCAGCAGTGTTGCCAGTTGATTTCCATTCTTGCTTGTTTAATCCCTTCATTTTGGTGGTTGAATAAACTTAATCAATTTCACCTTATGTCATGTGAAGATGGCAAAGCCAGGCGGCATGGGTGGCGTGCTGCCTCTGCTGAAGAGCGGAAAGATCCAGGAGAGTGGTGCTTTGGTGCCGTGTTTGTAAACAACAAACATTTGAGTTAATTCCCAAACTTCAATATATGTTGGGAGTACTTTCTAACTTTGGGGAATATAACATCTTAAAATGCAATCTTAAAATCCTAGTTTCGGGGTAATTCACATGTACCCGCCGCAACTATCCGCAATTAGTTTGATACATCTACAGTAAACCACACATGTCGTCTAGTTATGTTTGCTACCTTAGGGTTCTCGTGCCTTGCGGATGCACCAGCTGGGTGGGTAGGGATTGAACCATGAAAAACGAGACCATGAATCAACAAAACAAAAAGGTTTCGTGATGAATGAACTAGCAAACATGGGGAGATCCCAACGTTTCTGGGTCAAGCGAATCTGACAACCAGCAAAATTGGGATCTACTCACCAAAATTTGATTTCAGTAGCAGAAAGCAGTGGAATATAGCTGATACAAGTGGGTTTAAAATGGCCATAAACTGTCATTACATCACAAAAAAACATTAAAACATATTAAAGCAACCATAATCAGGATACATTGGGATGTATGCTGCAATGGTAATATCAACCTTGGATCAGGACCAAAAATTGGGTTGAAAATGGTTCAAGCAACAAAATGTTATAGATTTTAAGCAGCAAAACATGGAAAACGAAGCGGGGATGGGCACGATGTTTACTACGTATGCCAATGACCAGTAGTTTTGTAGACTATTTACTCTACTACCATCATTTTATTTGGTCACGTTTACCAAGCAGCAAAATCAGCCCCCCAAAAAAAGCTGGATATCTCAGCTTGGCCAATGATGTTTTGGGAACATCAAAATAGCTGCTAAATGGATGCTCACCCCTCAAACAGCACAGGTCCCGTAGCTATTGGCCCACCCCAATGAATGGCCATGTTACTGCAAAGAATCAACCCACCCCAATAATATATGGCCATGATATTGCTAAGAATCAAATTCCAATCTGTTTGAATTCGGGGTGTCCATTTTCAGACCAACCAATTTTGTGGGGACAGTAAACCGATCGATTTTTCTTGTACAGTCCATAGTATCGTTGCTATTTTTTGGATATTTTTGGCAATTTCTTTCAGGTATGTGAGCATGTGTCAACCCTCATATCAAATCAGGTACCGCCGATCTCCGCGAATCGGTGCAATGCCTTCCCCAAGGTAAAGTATTCACGCTTGAAACCTGGATTCAGCACTGGATTTGTTCTTGTGACGGAGCCAATCTACGTAATTAACATGGGTAAAACAACAATCCACCAGACATTTGGGAATGGTTTATACAACCATATACGACCTATTTATGGTGAAATTGGGGATGGTTCAGTATTGTTTTACCAACATTACCTCTAGCCATCCTCAGCCCCAACCTGAAACCAAAGCTCCCAGGAGTTAATGTCCTGAGATCAGAGAGTGGGGAGGAAAGGGGTCGTTCGCCCGAGTTCCCCCAGTGCCCATGTGCTGTAGAAATCTGTGAGATTTCCAGCATGTTTCCCTATTCTAGGATATTTAGGATGGGAATCCCGGAAGAATTCTGTTGATTCCTTGTGCTACAGCCAATCTAGGATCGCAATGTCCAAGAGATCTTGAAAAATAGGTCATGACCTACAAAGTGTGCCGCCCTCTAATATATAGGTCAATCATGCTTCTTGGTAGACATTTCTATGCCTGATGGGGATTTTACAATCCAACAAACATAACTGGGGGCACCACCTTGTGAGTTGCCAACAGCAGGGCACCTACATGAAACCACATATCAAACTTATTTGCCTTGGTGCCACATGACATTGAGGGGTGAACCGGACGGGATAGCGAAGGTTGAAGCGACCCACTGCCAAAGCTGCTCCGTTTTTTTTTTGACAGTTCACTGCCATGAGGGGTAGCAGGATGTGACGGCTATCCAGCCATCCCAATATGAGGATCCCAGATTTACTATCCAGCCATGGGATTGATGGCCATGAGTCTGTTAGATCTAAGATGATCGAAGCAAATTTCGTCGGAGAATCGCACGGTGGCAACAGAGGCAGATCTGTTTATATACAGTATTTTCTTTTTTCTGCGGAGATTTTCTTGGCTTTCGAAGTCATCAAAACAATGCGGCTGTCGACTGGGTCAACGGACTGGTGACTAGGAGATGTTTGGAGATATGTTCTGCCATAAGGGGACACGATGTTGGAAGAACCCAGCCCCAATCATCCCATGTTTCATGGTTTCATGGTTTTTCCCTGGTGACTTTGACCCGAGCCAAGGGTTCCAGACGAATTGTGCCTTTGTCAATTCGTGAACTTTGGTCACTTGGTCATGTTGAAACAATATGGCATGTTACAGTTTCTGGCACCCCAAGAAAGATAAAACAAATAGCAATGCCTACTGCCTACTATATGTAGATCATATGGCAAATTGATGCAAATTACCTTTCTATGTTTTTGGTACTTCCTATGCGCCATGCCAGCAAATATATGATTGGTCACTTACTACTCTGAATCTAGTCCTCAGTATCTTCTTGGCTAAGGATACTCGTACCAGCCATGTGAGCTACTTGTACTTGTACTAGTTTGGGGTAAATGAGCCCATTATATCCCATTATTGCATATCTTAGTGGGATTGTACCACTAGTTATATATATCCCCATGATTCCCATGATTTTCCCATAGTACTCCCAACATGTACATAAATATACTATAATATATGTATATATATATATATACATACATATATATATATATATATATTATGCATATTATTAATTGTGATCCTGGGGTAGGTAGAATATGGAAGTTTCAAACCCATGTTGGTGAGGATTTGTTTGAGATTTTCATATTCTATCTAGTCCTGGATGATTATTTCTATGTATATACACATACATACCCTCTGGTAAACTAACATAGCTATGGAAAATCACCATGTTTCATAGGTAAATCAACTATAAATGGGTCATTTTCAATAGCTACGTTAGTTTACCAGAGGGTACACCTTAGGTAGCTATCCCACGTCAGCCATATTGGTCGCAGGGCGAACTCCGTGCCGTGTGTGACCTTGGAGTACCTTGACGGCTTGCCTCTGGCTGTGAAGGTGAAATCTTGGGGATGGATCAATCTAGGTAAATTATAACGACCTCACTGTGACCGAGCCCTGGAATGATGATGGTTAGTATAGGGAATCATCCCCAAATGGCCTTAATTCAAATTAGTGATTTTTATGGGATGAACATCCATTTATCAGCTAGGTACCAGGGTTCACTAGGTGAAAGGGAGGGTGTTGACCCAACATTCTCTTTGCGAAAATTCATAGGATATTGATCGATAGTGAGATTATTACCTGACTGGGCTTTCAACCAATATGAATAATGGATATATTATGATATATTAATAGGACAATTAGCTCGAGAAACAACCTTGGGAACCAACTGGGGACACCATAGGGGGGTATAACAAATCGGCGGGTGCTTCTGGATTTACCGCCAATTTATGGGTGGTGGTTTAACTATGAAACATGGCTATTCAATGGGATATATATGTAGTTTTAATTGAGATAAATAGCCAACTATATGTGATTTGGATGTTTCTGGAAATGGAGGATTTACCACCAAATTATAGCCATTTTAATGGGGAACAATATGATGAACTAATGGATTTAAATTGTTTTATATACATATTTTCAATGATTTGGTTTAAGGAAAAAAACTACAGGAAACTAGGGAAGCGTTATTTCTCCTCCAAACATCCACAAAAATTCCCATGAGGCCCCTAAGGACATGGTTCATATGGATTTTTAGATATTCCTCCAGTTACTCACAAAGTTTTCGTTTTTTGTTTGTTGCCGACCTACAGAGTGTTGCCACATAGTTTGGTTACTGTAGTTTACAACTCCAGCAACTAGGGTGTATGGTAGAGATATCATGATAAAATTGCTATAAAGCAAGCACCCATGACTGGGGAACTTTTGGGATAATTCTTTGGTATGACATTGCTCAACAAAGGGGTGTTCTGAACTCGGGGTGTTAGCGGATTTTTGTACATTGGTCACCGTATCAATTTAGGAGGTGGGGATGTGACATGTTAATTTAATCACCACAATTGCATATATGCATGGGATGCTGAACTTTCTCACTACTGTTTTTTTTTTGGGGGGGTGTTGTTCCCAAAATACCATATTGACGTAGATATGGAACATCCACCATATGTACCCCTTGGTAATCAAACATGGCTGGAAACATGTGCATTTAGTTCGATGATTTTCCCAGCTCTAAACCATTTAAAACCTCCATGGCTAGTTTGGATTTACCAGCCACATTTGATTTTCCGAAGGGTGGGTGCCACCTGGAGACATCAGCAGCCCAGGCCTCCTTGTTTGCCTACACAAACCATGGAGTGTGGCCTGAAGCTTTGAGTACCTTGGACCAGTCATTTCTAGCGTGTCATTGCAAACGTGGCTGGGCGGAAAATCAGCCAAGTGTAGACATGGAGGTCTTACAGGGAAAGTCACCTATAAATGGGTGATTTTCTGTTGCCATGTTTGATTACCAGAGGGTAACCACTAGAATAAAACTCTTAGCATGCGAGCTGGAAACCAAACACACTGGCGACATAGCCTTTGGTAATTTGTAGCCATTTAACAGTTTGCCATAGATCGTTTACCTATTGCTTCCATGGCCACTTTCCATATGTTAGATTAGCAGAGGGTACTAAACCAATCACTACAAACATGGCTGGGGAACCCCCTGGAAATGGACATTTTAATGGACACATAGTTTATAAATGGTGGATTTCATTGCCATATTGATTACCAACGATGAAAACCGGTGGTAACTTGTGGTCACTGGGCCGGTGGTTTGGTAATCCCCTTCATGAGGGAATCCCGCCGTTTTGATTCACCAAGCAAACCACCATTTATATCCATTTATTTGGATGAATTAAAATGACCTCACTGTGATGTCACTGGAATGATAGTGAATGTATCGCGGAATCATCTCCTTAAATGGCCGCATGATAACGGCTATTCTCAGGTTAATGACAAATTTGATTGGCAAAATGAGGGTATTTAAACCATCAAATTTGGATGAGACATATTCTTGGTAGTGGGAAGAATCAGATAACTTATGGGATATTCTAAGGAATATATGTAACAGGAACAATAGCTTTCGTCTTGAGGAGTGTTTCAACACACGTCGCGCCAAACGTTCATCGCATGCGGCCGTTTTTGACAGCCTCCCTTGGGCCTTGCCTTGGGAGAAGGCACGCCAGCTGAAGCGTTTGCTATGTTTGATCAATCATAGATACAGTAAGTCATTCAGAATTACCTTGTCAACCGCGAAATAGATACGAATTATATCCACAAACGGAATGTACCATACAGAGTTATGACATGATAAAGCCCCTTTTTTTGGAAATAGATGTAGAGATCCCTACCACATGACACAGTCTCACTTAAAAAAAAACAAACATTGACATCGAGAACCCACCCCCATCCACCCGGTTGCGCCATGGGCGGCAGCCAGTCGAGCCGCGCTGATGCCGTCGATGCCGGTGCCTCCTTGCCAGAGGCCCTGCGAGCCTCGCGGTACCAGCGGCGAGTCAAGCAGCTGGCGGCATCCCGGAGCATCTTACTGGTTGAGTGGGTTACCTATTACCCTCCGGAATATTAACATAGACCCTGAGAATAGCTATTTTTAGAGGAAACTAATCTTCCAATTCCTATCTGCCAGGGTCTATGTTAATTTACCAGATGGTAAACGTAGCTACTGAAAATGGCCATAGAAATAGTGGATTGTCCCATCAAAAATGGTGATTTCCCATAGTTACGTAACAGTTTACCAGAGGGTATATCCTAGGGTAATTAAACGTAGCTACTGAAAATGGCCATAGAAATAGTGGATTTTCCCATCAAAAATGGTGATTTCCCATAGTTACGTAACATTTTACCAGAGGGTATATCCTAGGGTAAACTAACATTATTGTTAGTAAAGCAAAAGTAAACCCATATTCAACATACATGTGTGGTACAACCCATCAAATATGGGTGGTTTGCTATTGCTTGACTGACATTTGTTTATTAAAGCCTCAGAATTCATCAGAACCTCTCAGAGTGAGACTTCATCAGAATCCATCAATATCTATCAATTATTATTCTCTATATATGTTCCTATGAATATATTCACATATCATATATCAATATCTATCAGAACTAAGGATGAAGTGTGCACTTCGCCCCGGGATGAATCTCTTGAAATGACCCTGAAGCGTTGCATCGCCTTTTGCTACGACGTCACTGTGGACTGGGCGCCCTTCGTTCGGGTCACGGTCTTTGCGGACAACGTGCCTTGCTGGTCGTGACGTGATCCTGGCCATTTTGGGATTGTCATTCTTCTCATGTGAACTGATCTTTGGTTACTTAACGTAGCGATACAAAATCAGAATTTTTGTTTGTACGCATATATTGAATTCATAATTCTGCCTGGTGCAGTGACATGATGCGGCTTGCCACAGAGCTCGCTGGCTGACACACTGTTTCTGGGGGGCTGGGCCGTTGGCTCGCCTTCAGTCTGTGACTGAACTCTTGGAGAGGGCGATGGAGAGAGAGAGCTATGTTAAATAACCAGAAGGTATTTGTTTCATCAATGTGGGCAACCCAATGCCATTATCCTATCATTTCTGGACGGTAAACATACCACCCATCAAAATGGTGCTGACTTGGGGACGGTTTATGAAATTAATTTTACCACATTCATGAACCAACTTGTGTTTGAGTTAACCACGTCCAACCCAATTATATTTGCTGGTCTCTGTAGCTGAAGTGACACCATTCTCTGAGAATTTCAGATTCAGAGAATTGTTTATTTAGAAAACTAAGAATGAGATTGAACAGTCCAAAACTTGACTGGCTGGGGCTTTCAGACATCTCGTAGCTACCGGGGATGAGGACCAGAAGCAGAACTATCGATGAAGGTTTGATCCTCAATGAATTCGAATTCGAGCAGCATTTCCAATAGGTATATCAGAATGTATCACTTACTGGTGCTTAGTAGGGAATGGGGTTTCATGACAGATCACCACTTGGTGCTTTCAAACATCATCCCCTGATCGCTCGTCGGGTCGGACAATGTCGGGTCGGGTTGGAACCCCTCAGGTGAACGAACACCAACTCAACGTGCCAGCCACTTGGACGTTCGATGATTTTTCCTGGTCGACCTCAGCATCTAAGATGTGTTTTTTTTCTTCAATAAAAGGAAACTACTATCCCAACATATGGAGGTTTCCTAAAATAGGGGTACCCCCAAATCATCCATTTTAATAGGATTTTCCAGTATAAACCATCCATTTTTGGGTACCCCCATTTTAGGAAATCCTAAAATTGATTGAAAAAAATGATAAATATAGAGTTGCTGGTTCCAAATATGTCTTATTGTCAACCCAATATTGACTACTGTCATATATTTCAGGGGGTTGAAACCAACAACCAGAAAGAAAGCGTTGGAACTATGATAATCTACCCAGATGCAGTGCGCACCGCCCATGACCACTAACAATTCAAAGAACACAAATAATGGGACGGCTGGTCACAGTGCTATTTGCAGGTGTGAGTCAGAATTTGATACCTTGTGATTCGGAGATGTCAGTCATTTCAATCATTTTAGCAGATACCTTCACTTTGAGGTGCACAGTCTTGAGTGGATCATATTGTCAAGACTGCTACCAAGCAACCAGTCTGAGCCAGGGTTTCATTGCATCCACATATGGCAAGCCAAATCTTTGCTTCTCTTGGCTTCAAACTCACATTTTTTTTTGAAAGCCTAGACGCATGCCGCACAACTTGAGTTCGTCTGAAACTACGATAATAGATAGGGTAGCCTGAAATATCCGTAGTCAAAATCATTACTTTTTCCGTATTGAAAGAATACCATATGGTTGGCCCAGGGTACCTGATTACTCAATTTTCGGATGCACCCACCTAGGTCTACCACTCCTTGTTGGTATGCTTTGGTGAGCCCGATTCTTTGCGGGAGCAAGTGAAATGCAAAGCAGTTCCCGGGACGGCTCCGAGGCTGCATCGAGACAGGTCTTAAGGCCCAAGAGGGTGAATCATGAATTACTCCCGAAATCCAGCTGACATATGGGGGTTTCCTAAAATGGGGGTACCCAAAAATGGATGATTTATACTGGAAAATCCTATTAAAATGGATGATTTGGGGGTACCCCTATTTTAGGAAACCTCCATGTATGGAATTGTATGAAGAAAAAAGAGCTTTGATGTGGAACCATTAGGTTTTAGGGATAAAAAGCATGTTTGGACTTGTCTGATTTTGGCACCTGTGTCTGATTTTTATCATCGGGTCTGATTTGTAGTTTGATCCCCAAGGGCTGACACTACCCATCGATGGGATTGGGACCTGGAAGCAGCAAGTTTTGGACTCAACTTGCCAAAAAAAACGCCAGTCAAAGTGTATGCACCACTCGATTGGAAAAGAAGCATGTTGCATAGTATAATCCCACATGCAGGATGTGCAGAAAGATGAAGGAACGTCCTGCATATGTTGGATTCAAGGGGCGGAGGAACATAATCTATATAGATAGAAAGAAAGATAGATAGATCGATAGATAGATACATACATAATATGTTTGTACATTTTGTTCAAGATGTAAGAGAACCGTGTGTGGATCATTGGAGGCACTGTAGGTAGGTTTGACCGCAAAGCATCGTTGAGCGCAACATCCCAGATTGTTTTTTGTCCATTTGAGGACGTTCAAGATGGCCTGGTAAAGCCCAGTGTCTTTTGGACGCAGCTTGTCTGTAACATTGCAGCTTGCGAAAGCATATCTAGCCACACTACCAAACATTTTGGAAGTTCCTGTGTGTATATACATATATATATATATACATTTATTTTCTTGTGATCTATGTGTACGTATATATATATATATATTTATATTTAGCCATTTCTATTTCGTCCATGATGCTGATCACGTAACGGTGCATGGCGGTCCCTGGTTGTTGGTGCCAACTGAAGGGACGGAACACCCCATCAATTGGCTGAGAACATTCTGGGGAGGGTCTTGCCAAATTTTCCCATTAAGCCATCCAGTAATCAAACGTGGCAATGGAAAATCCCCTATAAATGGAGGTTTTAATGGGAAAATCATCTACAAATGGTGGATTTTCCATTGCCACGTTTGATTCGGCCATCCGAAGCCATGTCAGTGTTGCTAGCATACTAGGGATAGGCTTCCTCTCCTTAGTTTTCCAGCAGTGGTGAAATTCAGATTCTGATTTGTGGTGTCATTCTTCTCAACCAATCTTCAAAAATACTGCCAGTCCTTTTTTGGGGGGGCGGGGGTGGGCTGTATGCCAGCCAGCAAAGCATGAAACAGCCAGTTGATTTTTGGAATGGGGCAAGGCCACTTGAGATTCTGCATGACTGAATTGAATCGAATCCATGTGTCAGTGCGTTGTGACGCTGTTCATCGAGACTTTCCAAGATCATGTGACACAAAGATTTGGCTGAGTGAAGACATGAGTAGAAAATGTCATGTATGATCATTTGACTGGAAGCAGCAGGTTGAAGGAGAAAACGCCTGAAGCACATATCCCAGATCTAGGAAGCCCAGAAATCCATGGATATCTATGTATATCCATGGCCCATGGCTACATAATATATGATCGTAACCTTACCTTGAATAGAACAGCCATGTTCTGGTTTGAGTTCACCAATCATTTTGATGGTGCCTGTGTCACACATCCTCACCAAGTTGAAAATGCCATGATACGCCATGATTCATGGCCACTTCCAAGGGGCCACAACGGCCAAAATCTCCATGGTTTCTGCCCCATCCAAGGCGCAAGATTCCCGGGCAGCGATCGATGCCTTTCCGCGCCTTGGCGCATGCACTGCTTGGATTCTTTGTGGATTTAGAGGACAAGGACCCCAGGCGCAACGCGGGACACTGGGACATTGCCACGAAACATGGTGAAAAACCCTGCCATTTAACGAGCAACACGTGTGATTTCACGGGATTTAACACCAACAAAAATGGTGATTTTATGAGGATGTTTTAGGAGTAAGAATGATGGAAACCCTTCGGAAATCACACAAGACATAGCCACATAGCTAGCTCCCCAAACTACATGGAGGTTTATGGCCCAGAGAGTTATCGAACTATAGCTGAGGCTGTGGAATATTCCAGCAAGCCATGTTTGATTACGAGAGGGTACACACTAAAGATTTCAGTCCAAAGTTTGGATTCAAACATGTACTCGGGGTTTGTTTGAAGATAGATAGATAGATAGATAGATAGATAGATAGATAGATAGATAGATAGATAGATAGATAGATAGATAGATAGATAGATAGATAGAGAGACAGATAGATAGATAGATAGATAGATAGATAGATAGATAGATAGATAGATAGATAGATAGATAGGTAGGTAGATAGATAGATAGATAAATACATAGACAGACAGACAGACAGACAGACAGACAGACAGACAGATAGATAGATAGATAGATAGATAAATAATTAGGTAGGTAGGTAGATGGGTAGATGGGTAGACAGGTAGACAGGTAGATAGTCAGTAGATAGGTAGACAGATAGGTCGACAGATAGATTTGCATATGGGTCCCAAATGCCAATGCAACTTGTACCCATGCATGAAATTGCATGACCGTATGTGAGGACATGAGGATTTAGCCAAAAGATGCTGATGGGTACCCTGTCGTTACAATGGGCATGGTCACCGCTAGTCCCACGGATGTCCCTTTTATGTATCCCAAAACAGTGGTTTTCAACACCGTAGATGTTGACCCCTGCTGGAAATCATGTGATGGCCCAGTGGGCATTCCCAGACCAAAGATGATATAAATAGCCATGATGGTTTCATGTTAATCATGGTTTTACCGTTTGCTCATGTAACAGAGCTAGAAAACATCACTTAACAATAATATCACCATCCACTGCCAGAGGGCAACTATACGTTAGCTATACAACAAACATGAAACACACAAACAGAACACATCATCATCATCATCATCATCATCATCATCATCATCATCATCATCATCATCATCATCATCATCATCATCATCATCATCATCATTGTCATCGTCATCGTCATCGTCACATAAATCATATCCCAAACCGCTCCCGCTTGACATTGTCAATATCTCCTTGTGACAGGAAGCAGTTGCTGGTGAACATTTTGCTCCAGATGCATGAAGCGTGCTACAACTGCGTGGGTCGTCACAAGGAAGTCTTTGAATATTGCGTCTATGAGCCATGGCGAAACGGTGAAGGTTCCAACTATATCATAAAGTTTGGTGATCTATTATGATATATCGCTAAACGTTCCACGAAACTGGGGAACATGTAAGAACCTTTTTGTGGAACTTATGTTAACTTACCTCTATGGAGGTTGCAGCAAGATCATTCGCGCCAAGGGCAGATGTGACCTTTGAATTAATGGACCCTGATTGATCAATTAATTGGAAAACCCACCATTTGTAGATTTTTTGTTTAGGGAAACCATGCGTTTTCCATATTTATGTTAGTTTACCCCAGGGTCACTTGAGTTGAGATATGGGATATCAACCTGGTTTACTGATGTGCCAATAACCTTGGCCCTCGCCGAACTCAGCAGTTCAGCGGCTTCCCTGACAAACTTGGCCCTATGTTTGTGATGGTGTAAAGGAACCACAGCAAAATCACCAAGCTTGGCCAGTAGGAACTGCAATGAACTATAGTACTAACATAGTACATACAGTTGATTTTCACAAACTGTGGTTCTGACTCTTACTAATGCTGACTCTCATTTACAATAATAAAGAAGTTGTAGCAATGATGTGCATACAATGGTCACCTATAATTCGAATAAAGTTAACTATCATCAATTATATAGGACTATGTAATTTGTAATTGACTTAGATGTGGTTGAGTTTTAGTCAGAAACTATCGCAATGTGCTTGGAGTTATCCAAGGATTTGCTGGATGCTGAACGGCAACTCATCAACCCAGATGGCCTTGTACCAAGCGATCAACAGCAGGTGACCTGGTGCGATTTGGGGTTTAGAACCCAATCAAACACCAGCAAAAACACATCAATGAAGAGAGATAAAGAAAAACAACATCTATGTATTATTTGTTGGTGGTAATAGGTAGGTATTGTGAATCAAAAACACACATATATATATATATGTATACATATACATTATAATTTATAATATATTATATTTTACTATATTTTATTATATGATATTCTATTATATTTTGTTCTATTACTATTTTAAAATGGGTGTGCGCTGTATGCGTATGAGCACTTCCCTTCTGCCAAAGCTTGGATGACCGATGACCCAAGGCCATGGCGTTGGTGCGCCAGCATGCGGAGATCTTCCTGGACAAGCACAAGCGCAACGCTCTGCACGCAGCGTACCTGTCGCCTTTGAAGTACTTGTTCCAGGACAGGGAACGCCAGGGCCGGAGCCGGAGAGTTTCTCAGCTTCCCAGCTACATGATAGAAAATGTGGTTTTAATAGTCAATAATTATATGGGGGTATCTAGTATTCCGACCAGCGGGGCAATCATATAATATACAACCATTAATTTGATAACATGTATATATGTATATACACGTATATATAGTATTGTATGATTAACCATGAATATATGCCGTTAATAGTACTGTTCAACCATTATTAACACCCCTAACTCATTGGAGTGAAAGGCTTCTCCCCCCCCCGGCAGGTCACAACCCAAACAATTATGGCCTTATCATTCGGGGTTATTCGCCACCATCAAACGGCAGGACATCTATGAGATCTTTGAAAACTTGGACAGCCGCTGAGTTTGGCGAACATGGCATGGGATTGACATCCACCATTTTTTCAGAGATGGGTATGACATTTTACCCAAGAATCCATGAGGATTTTCTTTGGCGATGACTTAGTTGGCCACTTTTTCCTGGATTTTTTGCGTGGATCTTCTGTTGCTTTGGTGAACACCCAAGGGAAATATAGAGGAAATCTATGAACACAAATCTCCCACAGATGCAAACAGATGAGGTCTCCAACAACAAACGTGAGTGCAGAGCTTCATGGTCTCTCCCTACTGTATGATTTCGAGCTAATCCGTTCCCGTGTTCATATTAACCACCCCAATGGATGATGGATGTACACATATTTGGAACAATAGAATGGAGTGGGGATGGGATTGTTGTTTCTCTCCACATTCAAGGTACGAAGAGGTTTCAACTGCCAGAAATCGAACTTGGAAACGCACAAAGTTTTTATACAGACCAGCGATCCTCCAATCAGCATCCCAAGTAATTGGGTCGTGTTAGGTCCATCCCTGAAGTAAGCGCCCTCCACTAATCCTATAGCACCACTCTTGGAGAGGGCGAAGGAGAGAGGGCGAAAGAGAGAGAGAGAGAGAGAGAAATAAAAATCAAACGTCGCAACCGAAAATTCTCCATTTCAGTTCGATGCTTTTTCAAGCTAGAAATCTCCATTTACAGGGGATCTCCATATCTTACCATACATGCATACACAGTAAATTTATATCACAGAGATATCCCCAAGAACAGCAGGGAAAATTGGGCCGCGGACTTGGCATTTTTAGTGACGAAACGAGGTCATGGCGCTTCCTTTTGGGTCGCGATGCTAAAGACCTTCTTCCCAGTGACGTGGCAGAACTGCTGATATTTGCTGCTGGAAAGCCACAGAAGTGGCCAGATTTGTTCATGTGATTCTATCGGGGTATTTTTTTGGAAGATCTATATAGTCGATACATCATGATATATCTATCCAACAAGCATGAGCGAGCATGGAATGATGGGGATTCAATATGATTCAACCGATGCAAAATAGGGATTCATCCAACTCACATGGGCATTTTTTGTGACTATTCTGATCCGAAATTGACGAGCAAAATTTCCTGGATGGATTGAAACCGCAGGTCATATTGACTACTGTAAATAATCCTATTTGGAGATATGTTCAATGATTTTCACATGTTTTTATTTTTTGAACACTTGTTGAATTGTTGAATATTAAGGGTGGAACCACTTGTTTATTTGGTTTTGCGGGTATGTTCCGTTCCAGGGTTTTGTTTGAATCTGGGGAGGTGTTGTGGATTGCCTGCTGCCTAAATCCAAACATATGCAGCATAGCATGTCAATTATCCATTCTCATGTGCATTTGGGGCGTGCTTCGCCTGGATGGTTTTGGATTTTAGAATCAAAGCCAAAGACCAAAGAGAGCAGTTTGAATGCATGCAGTGAGGGAATGGTTATGAGTCTGAGCGTATCATCTCACAATTTACTTGTAGCTTGATTAAAAAATCACAACGTTATCTAGTGGAAAATGCTTCACTTTGTCCAGCCACAAGATGCAACAAGATGGATTGAGACTACAAGGTTCAAGCATGGTCAGCCTATACTGGCCCTTGCTTTCCCATGACTTCCAAAGACCACCTTGAAGCACCTGCTGGATGACATACCCTACCCCTTTTGCCGGCAAGGACTTGGATATGCCTTTTGAAGACATCGAACAGCTGGACATTGGATGGACCTGGGGTGCGATCGACTTTCTTCCCATGACACTTGGATGATAGGCAAATGGCGCCCTGCGTTGAGTTCATTGGGCATTGAGGGGTTCGACGGTATTCGGTATCACCAACAAAATTGGTGGTATAGAATCAAGCATTTTATGATGGTGTCATGGGAATATAACGGACATATGCCACACCATGCTATTTGGGTGTGTCTGAGCGTGAGGGAATGGCAATTGTTAATAGCAAAAAACGGTGATCAACCATGGCATGGCATTGGGTAGCTGTTTTCAGATGTTTCAGCCAAACCCATAACGTGCTCAAGTTTGAAGAAGGACACAAAGTTCATTGCTGAACTTGCATGATTGGATTACTTCATCAATTGCTTCTGTTGCCGATTCTCTCTGATGCTGCCTCTCAAGTGCTTCAATTCCCAAGCAGTTCGCAGCCGTCGCCCAAGGACATCCCATGGCTCAGCCAAGTTGGCTCTGCGACGCTTCAGCGACCCCGCGAATCTGTCCCTCGACTGGCGCACGGTGACCCGCGACCTGCCGCGCAACCGGAGCTTCGAGGGCTTCGGGGCGTTGGGGGCACCGTACCTGGGGAGGTTTCGAGGGCTGCCTTTTCGACCCGGACCGGCGGGATTTAAGGCCGGGGGATGGGGATGGGGGACGGGATCAGGTGAAGTCGGGGGCCATTTTTTGACATGAATCGTAGTTGAAGGGGATATGATTCCAAAGATTGTCGTGGTTTAATGTGCTCTTTCTCAAGATGTGAGATTTGAAGAGGGGGTGCTTAGGCTTAGATGATCATGGCAGGATTAGAGGTAGAAATTAGAGGGATGGTCACCGTTGCCCTGATCATTGTCAATTATAGACCGGCTATCATGAAGATCATGTCTGGAACCAGGCTGATCACCTCCTATCATCATCCCTTTGTATGGTCTGAATATTTAGTACCCCAAATATCATAGTTGACTAGTTGACTAGACTGGCAGTTATAAGTTTCTCGTAAAATTTCTTGCGGGCATCCCCATGTTCACAGGCACCCAGGAACTATGTATTCTTGGCTATAGTTATATTGTTATATATTTTTGCCATTGTATGCCCTGCCTATTCCCATGGTATTCCCGCATGCTATCCCCATCCTTGGTGAAATCCTTTGGCTCCTTTTGCACGTCAATTCTTCAAGGAAGCTCTTCGCCGCATCCGCCAGCAGCCTGCGACGCAGAAAGCGTTTCTGCCCTACGTCGAGAGGCGATTTGGGCCGCTGGGCGGTCTGCAAGGAACGAATTCACCAGATTTGGGCTAGATCATGGGTCTATGATGTGCCTGGGAACCTTCAACATGTTGGGAATCTCAAAATTCGCAGCCCCAAGTGGTTCCCCAAAACTCCCCAAAATGGAGACCACATATACCCTGGCTCCATCGTGCTCCCTTTGCATTTGCAGCTGAAAGTCGCCTTGTTTGAGGATGCCAGAAATTGCAAGCAACACCTTTTGTGGACACAGGTGGATGGTGGTAGATGGATAACATGTTTGGTCTTCAGTCCAGGGCTGATACCTTGCCGTTCCTGTGCTTTAGTATGCAAACCTGAGAATGAAGAAAAGCAAATGCGCAGATTATTTCAAAATAAACGCACGTATTTTCAGGTACTGTCCATAGTAGTCAGGGTTAAAAGCATTAGATGATCGATAGGTTTTGTATTTTTCCCCCTGGCATATGACCCAAGCTAGTATTGACTTTCAATTTGGGGAACCGATTGAACCCAGCATTGTCACAGACCGGCAATTTCATGACCCTTTGGTAATCAAACAGTTTGCACTGAGAATTCCCCAAAAAATGTGCATAAAAATGTGGGAAACAACATCTACAAATTTTGGATGATTTTCCATTGCCACGTTGAATTACCGGATGAACGCAGGTTTACGTCCTTCTTCCAGCCGAGTATCTTGCTCCAGCGCTGGACTTTTTTTGCCCTTAGCAGTGATCGCTGGGACGCTCGGCAGCAGATGTTGAACAGCGCAATGCTGGTTGAAGTCGCTTTCTTGCTGCACCCCCCAAAATTTTTGCTGGCCAAATGGTTGAAGCCCACTTACTTTTTGTTTGCGAACCTTGGTTGCTTTTGTCGGCAATCTTTGCATTCCCGGAATTGGCAAAAGAAATCCATTGAAATGAGGATGCTTCTGCCCTTGAATTCTTGAACTTGTTCTTTCTCAAATTATATTTGGGACTTGATTTTAGCCATATGAAGCATCCTTTTGTTGCTGCTTAAAACATCTTAAAACGTTATTTTCGCAAAATCAGGGTTTCAGGCTGGTTGCATCCATCATCATCCTTGATGAAGCTTGCATTTGTTTGGTTGAACCCTAGTATTTCATCATAGTTTTTTCAAAGAACATGATGAAATTAGATTGGATATATGATTGGATCAGATTTGTCCAATTGCAACTACCAATTACCATCTGGTAGATTTTTTATTAAACACCATGTTTTCCTCCATTTTCCCGCACTCTTTCACCGCCCACAGGCTGCAGAGCTTTGCCCAGCGCTGCAGCGGCTCCGTTCCGAGACCTCCGGGGCCTCTGCCGTGGAAGATTTGCGGGAAGAGCTGTGCAGTGCGGACGGAGAGGCCCTGGGAGAACTACCCTCTGGTAAACTAACAGTTAGCTATTGAGAATGGCAATTTTGAGTGGATTTTCCCATTAAAATTGTTGATGTTCCATAGTTATGTAACAGTTTTCCAGAGGGTATAGTTGATCGACTTTTTGGATGTGGTGTTCTTATGATTTCTATTGATGTCTTATATGTCTTATTGATTCTTATTGGTCTTGAAGATGCATTTGAGCGGTATTTTGAAGGAATGGTGAGTTGGATCCTGGATAATTATGTAAATTTGTTTTATACCTACCGTTTTACATGGATTTCTGTGATTCATTCTTAGCATTTCTTAACTATATGAACGACGACGGTGATAATCCACCATGGGCAGTGATGTGGCATATTAGGATTCACTTTTGGATTTCTGTGGTTTATTGTTATAGTACGTTAATGTACGTTATAGTTATAGTCATAGTCATACCATCCCATACTTCCAAAATTAATCCACTGCCTATCAAATACCTACCCCCATGACTGGGTCCCCAAAATGAATTACGGTCCTTTATGTAAATCAGGGGATATCAGTCGGAGGTTTTGTTTGGATATTTTCATGATCGCGGGAAGGGATTTGAATTGCAATTCAATGATATGTCGGGAGGTTTACATACATGAATAAGTGGGGTTGAAGCAGTGGTGAAGGGTATAGTTTTGTGCATTTTTACTTTTATTTCTATTAGGATTTCACCACAAAAATTGGCTTTAACGATGGCCTCGGCAGTGATTTATCGCCTCGGGATTCCCGCGGCGCCAGGTAAATCTGGACGTTGCCACGTCTCTGCTGGGCCTCGCCCAGGTCCCTTGGGTCCCTTAGGAGTCCGTGGGCTTCTCTGGCTCTTGGTGAAGCGAACCGGACGCGGGAAGTGCCGGTGCGGAAGGCGATTTATGGCCTTGTTGATTGCGGTGCGATGGTGGTCCACCAGTGGAGAAGTGAGAGTAAATCCATGGAGAGTGAATCACTGGGGTATTCTTTCCTTAAGTACGACACACGGTCTTATTGGTTACTGTCGGTCCGTAGGTGTAGTATGGTGTAGTAACGTATGAGCTTGCACTCAGATTCTTGAAACACGTTGTAAGATGATGTAAGATGTGGTTTGCACATCCTCCAGTGCACTAGTAAATAGACTAGTAAGATCTAATCAGGTACCCTGCCAATCTGGAATTGTATGTTTCCATGCTTGTGTCCCATTGGATAGCCAGCCTCAGCTTCTTCACGCCTCCATCGTGGCATTTTCCCATCGCATGTTTGCAGGATGGGTTCTCCAGGATAATTGGGGGTATACATGTGCTGCCTAGCTATATACAAGTAGAACCCGCACGAGGCGGGTGGCGGAAGTTTCCAAAAGAAAAGAAGCTTAAGACTATAGGATCAAAACACAAGTTTTGCCCACAACTCTGCCCAGCGAATTCGTCATCATCTTCAGTCTTCCCATCTCCTTTCAACCTCTTTAGACCATTAATTAGCTATGTTCACTTTCTGTAACTTGGAGTTTCTCTACGAAACATCCTTTGATTAGTTACTTGATGTTACTTGATGTTATTTGCTTATTTTGCAGGGTATGTACAAACACTGGCCATGGTCTTTACATGTCTTTACTTTGTTTGGGATGTGTTAGGCGATTTTCGTGCAAAGCTGTCCAAGAGCATGCAAGTCGTTTTGCAATTCCACACTTTCTCCCAGAAAGCCCCGTTCCGCACTTTAGATGTCTTGGTTTGATGTACAGTCACCTTGGGCTTTCGCCACGTGGGTTCCGCCATTTGATCCGCGCGGTCTGAGCAACAGCACCCCGTGAAAACAGAGCGGTTAACGTGCGGATGCGGAGGGCGAGTCTTCAGCTCACGGCAAGCGATGGATATCCAGAAGAGTGAGTAGAAATGCATTACCGTACTAGTCATGGTGGTGTCAAACTGTTTCAAATACATTGCATGGCATAAAGAGGTAATCCGTTGCATGAGAAATCATGTCGGCAGGCTGAGTTGAATCCGCTTAGTGAGGTGGCCAACTGTTCTTGTTGGGTTTATGTTGTGTTCCCCCGGGAACACCCAGACGAAACCTTGCTATTAGTATTGGATCTATTCATGAATTGGGGTCATGAACATTTATATAATTCATATTATGATTGATAGTAGGGAGGTGGGATCAACTGATATTTCATTCATCGGATTGGTTTAAGGGAACATTTACAGGAAACCTCTATATTTGATGGTAAAAACCATGGTTTCCTGTAAATTTTCACATTAACCAATTCATTGATTAATAGATCACTCCGTTGGGGTTTATCACCATGGCTTAGTGTGAGATCTTCAATACCCGGAACCTGGTCGACCTTGGGAACCCGCAGCCAAACACACATGTTTTCCACAGCATCCAATTGTCCCCAAACAGGGTATACAGTACCCCCAAAAAAAAGATAGGACAGTTAAATAGCACCATTGTTATTTGAGTAGGAAATTGTTTTTTGTATCTTTTTTGGGATTACTATATCCCTACAATCCAAGGGTGACACCATTGTCATATTGTCTTTCCAGATATATTTCCCATGAAGAAATGTCCATACCTTCGAAGACCATGAAAATCTCACGAGATGAGGTCAAGTGGCCAGACGTATGCTGGGCACAGGCGGAACGGGGTGCGTTTGTCGAATCTCAAGGCCAGGGAGAGGCGATAGTGATGCACCCATCGGAACTGATAGGCAGGATGCAATCAGATGTGCTATATCATTGGATTGGTTAATGGGAAAATTTACAGGAAACCCTTAAATTTCATGGGAAAGTCCATGGTTTTCTGTAGATTTTCCCTTAAACCAATCCAATGATATAGCCATGTATAGCCGGTATAGCCTCCAAAACAAAGACCTCCCACACCATCACTCGCCATAGCATAGATCATTGCCAACTCAGCGACTCAGCAACTGCTACCTGTTGCATACGCCTCAGTTGCCAACGCATCTCCTCAGTAATGGACAGTCAGTGGAAGCATTCTGTGCAATGAACCAACGCAACCATGGCAACTATCCTATGATACTGAGAATGATGATAATGATACCTTCTGGTAATTTAACGTAGCTATTGAAAATCACCAGTTTTAAGAATACGTAACTTATCATAAATAAATCATCTGCAAACGGGCCATTTTACATAGCTAAGTCAAATAATGTTAAATAACCAGATGGTAAATACATGTAGAATTTGGGTGCATTTATATTATATAGAGTATATATGTATAGCATATGTGCGCGCATGTATCTCGTGATGTAACATGATGTAAATGGTACTGGATGTTAATGCAATGTACTGTAATGCACTGTACTGTAATATACAGTTCTACACATATATAAGCTTATACTTATATATATAATATATACATAGATATACACACATATAGGTATACACATAGATTGAAAACACATGTCACATGTCATGTTTGTATTTGCTCTTGGCAAACCTGGCACTGTGGGGGGTTGCATATAAATTGTTTGAGGCATATGCCCTTCAAAATTGGTGGGAACCGAGGGAAGTTGGGTAGAAAGTCGTGAGGTTCATCAGTGAAGCCTCCTTCTGGAATGGTACAATGTGAGGCCCCCGTTCGATAGCTAAGTTGGTTTATAACTCCAATAACTATGGTTTATGATACTTATAACTATACTTAATGGGGTTTATAAACCTCTAGATGCATGTTTACAGTACACGCATCATTTATATAACCTTGATCGCTACTCCGAAAAATTGCCTAAAATGACCAAATATGACCAACAAGTATTTTTGAAGATGGGCTGAGGCTGCCAACCGGTGGAAGTTACTTTGCACACATGACATGCCATTCATGGAGGGTTTGGCAAGCCCGTAGGACCTATCAGAGACTACACGCTGCAGAATTTGGACGAAGCTTTCGTTGGGTGCTCAGCGGACAGCTTGTTTAGTTGTTTCTCACAACCTGCTCAATCTAGTAAAAACAAGTAACGAGCCTCCCTTTTGGCGATGGTTAAAACATATTAAAACCCAAACCAGTTCTGGTAGAATTCCGGATTTTTTGTTGTCGGCTTACCACACTCTCAACAAAACTACCCTGAAAAGATAGCCTTGGAACCCTAAAAAACTAGGCAACATATCCGAATGCGAGCATTATCAAAACAGTATTGCATCCTTGGATACATCCTCTAAAATCAGCAGACTATCCCAAATAGATCCAAATAGCATTGGTTCATGTTGTTTCCCGTTGCAGTCCAGTAGTTAATCCCATGGCTTTTTGATATTCGGAACATAACATTGAATACCAGTTTCAATGTTTAAACATATCCTTTCCAAGATCAAAGCTTTAAGAATTGGAAAAAGGGACAAAACCATCGAACTCCGACAATCCCCCTACAAAAACCGAAGAAATGCATGTCATGCAGTTTTCGATCATGGTATTGTTGTTATATATCATTATTTATGTATACGGTAACGACATTTGAATACGTGGAGGGCAGGCCAGACCGCGAGGCCCCGGAGGTAGTACGAAATACCAGTTCCATCCGTATATTAAAATGGCTGGGCCCGCTCCGCATCTTTAAATATCAGTCGAGGGGTACCATTAGATAAGAATTGAATAAGAATTTCTCAGCCTATCCTGGAGTTCTTAGATGCTATAGGTGGACATATACTATGGGGATGGTGAACAGATGGTATGCGATGGCATCCCTTCGTGGTATCCCTTGGTGGTTTTGGTTTCCTTGGTGGTGTCCCTTGGTGTGCCTTGGTGGCGGTGCCCTTGGTGCCCCTATTCCTTGGGGATGCGGCATGGGTGGGCAGCGATAGTTTAAGGGCAGCGGGCGAGCCACGGAAAACCTTCCCGGAGGTAGTCTAAAATACCAGTTCGTGTAATTAAACATCCTTATAATTTAAATAGTTTTAAATGTAGTTTCCGTAATATTAAGTGTGTTCAAATTGTATTCCTTGTTGGTGCCCTTGGTAAGGCAAGAACAGGGCGAATCAAGTCCCCATATGATGTGTTCATATGTCAACATTACAAATCAAATGGATGGATTTTTTGGAAACGGGAAACCATTCTTTTTTCGCAATGAAATGTAGGTGGTCATGGAGTCTTCCATGATTTTCCTCTAGATTTTCCAAAGGGTCCCACCATTTCTGAGAACCAATGGGTGGTTCTCACCCTCGCCAGGAGGTGCTCCCCGAGTCATAAGTTGGCTTAATGACCCTCCATTAACTTCAGACTACAAATATATCTACCATAAACCCAACAACAATCGCCAGTTCGTCGCGGAAACCAACTCTCTCACGATTTGGAGCATGAAATCCTCCCATCAAACCCCTAACTTTCCATAAAAATCCAGGTGTTTTTTGGTACCCCCAAAATGGGGGTATCACCAGTGGCGATCTCAGGCAGAGATGGACAGCAAGAAATGTGGCGTCTTAGAAGCCCCGGAGGCGCTGCAGCTCCTGCAGGTGCTGGCCACACCGGGGCTCACCTGCCGGTAACCTCAGTTGACTCTGACGAGGGGCGGGGAAGAGCTGGAGCGTATTTTGCATGGCTATGTGGCTATGTGTGTATGCAAAATATATGTGTATCCATATATTATATATATATATATATAGACATGTATAATCTTGTATATTTATATATATATATATATACAGTTGAAATAAATACCATGTAAATCCATATCTTAGTCATCGTTATCCCATTTATCCCCATTGAAATGGCCATTTGGACAGCTTTTCGGGTCACACCTGGGGATTGATCAAAAGGGGATGAACATCCATAACGACCAGCTATTTTGGGGTTAACAGAAGGGTGCAAATGTCTTGGCCCATGGCCAAGGCCAGGGTTCTATACGTATTTATATTTGTCTATGCATGGATTGTAGGGGGTATACATATATTGATTACTATATAATCTTGCATTGGGTTGCATTTTTTAGACATATTAGAAGGACGATATACTTATACATATATTGTAGGTAGAAACCACGTGCTGAGATGCACATCCAAGGGTTGCAAGGGCAATGGATCAAACGAGACTTGTTTTCAGATGGTGACATTATCTTGTAAGCGTCTACACAATCAATCAGATCCATTTATATATATATATATATAAATGGGGAATGTCCAGTGTCAGGTTGAATCACTGCAGAAAGGGAAGTCCAGAAATCAAACCGAAAATGGCTCGGGGTTTATATAAAAGGTTTTGGGGGTTGAAGTGGCTTCTGACAGGTTGAGATTGAAGCACATACACCATGGGGATATATTTTAGTGTGTGAAAGTGGTGGGTTAAACCATATTTTATCGCGTTGGTTTGAGGGAACATCTAGAGGAAACCATTTTACCAACAAATATGGAACTTCCTGCATTTTTTTTTATCTTAAGATAACTTAATTCAACCAATTAAGATATTTTGCGTGCGGCCATGTTATGAACTAAATGGGATGCACGTCTAAGTGCAGGGTATGGTGCCGTGTCAGGGTGGAAAGAGGTGAATAATCAAACAATGGTAGAGAAATGTGGAAACTGAGTTCTGCAATAGAGAATTTGAAAGAAAAAACCCATTGATGATCTCAACATCAGTTATTTTCTATGATTTTTCTCTGGTTTTGTTGATGAGAAATTGCAGCGCAACCAGGGTGGTCGATCTCCGAAGCCGAGGTTTGTAGCAGGTCATTGTTTACTGTGACTACTTGGGGGTTCATCCTAGTTAAGTGGATGATCACCTCAGTTACAAGTGGATTACCCTTTGGAAAACTAACATAACTATAGAAAATCACCATATTTAATGGGGAAATCAACTATAGATGGCCATGTTCGATAGCAAACTGTTAGATTCCCAGAGGGTAACCCTACTTATCGCACGAAAAAATAACCAGAAATAGAAGAGAGGGGGGTGTTGTGAGCGCCAAATTTTTGCATTTTTGGAATCTAATTTCTGAAAAAAGATACGAAACCCTCTTCTTTCCAAAACCAAAGATTGTTGTTTCTGCAATAAAAACAACCATTGTCCATTCTCAATAGCTCTCCCAGGTCATACATAGATACATAGGTTTAAGCAAAACAGACATGAATAATAGATGAAGACAACAAAACAAACAAGTGCAAAAGNCAAAACAAACAAGTGCAAAAGGCCTTTGCAAAGGGTGCAGCATTGTTTTCAGAATGTATAGGCTCTACATCTCTACAGGAATTTCCCTCAACACATGCATTTTTTTTAAATGTGGACTGTAAACTGGAAACATGCACCAATTCATGCAATATGTTCTTTATAAATAATGAAGGACAAATTTCATTATCAAATAACACTTGTAAAATGCCTTTGCACAAAGAGCACTACTCCTCAATATATGCAACAACCCTTTGCAAAAACTGTGGCATTCTTTGAAAGACGTATAGCATTTCAATTTGAAAGATGTGTAGCATTTCAAAAAAATGTGCATTTTTANACCAATTCATGCAATATGCTCTCTATAAATAATGTAAAATGCCTTTGCACAAAGAGCACTATTCCTCAATGTATGCAACAGCCCTTTGCAAAAAATGTGACATTCTTTGAAAGATGTGTAGCATTGTTTCCCAATTTCAGGGAGAACCCTCCTATATAAGTAATGAATCAGTTCAGCAATCATAGCATTCCTGTAGGAAAATGTAGCATGCTGTTTTGCAAGATTGATCCTTTTTTAAAGTTATTACAGCATGGTTTTGAAAAGAGTGTAAACTTACTGTCAAAGGGCCCTTCAAACCTGGCAAAACCTTTGTCGATAAAGTGGCACATTCATTG
>BGPT01001075.1:206264-257394 GCA_003297045.1 Symbiodinium sp. clade C Y103
GTTTTTGAGGGAAGTCTCGCACGAAAGCTTCGTTTTCACATCTTCAACTTTCAGTTTTGGAGGGAAGTCTCGCACGAAAGCTTCGTTTTCACATCTTCAACTTTCACTTTTTGAGGGAAGTCTCGCACGAAATGCGTTTTTGAGAGTTAGCAGATGCACGAAATGTTGTGTTTTGCAGGACAAAACGTGCCTCAGAAGAGGGATGGGGAAGGTCTGCCGCGCGACGGTTTCGAAACGGTCTCGGCTGTACCGGGATCATGCTCGGATCGGCCGCCAATCAAAATGAGANGCGACGGTTTCGAAACGGTCTCGGCTGTACCGGGATCATGCTCGGATCGGCCGCCAATCAAAATGAGACTTCAGGCTTGCTTTTGACAACTTGAAGTTGCTGGATTTGAAGGAAGTCTCGCACGAAAGCTTCGTTTTCGCATCTTCAACTTTCAGTTTTTGAGGGAAGTCTCGCACAAAAGCTTCGTTTCCACATCTTCAATTTTTAGTTTTTGAAGGATGTCTCGCACGAAAGCTTCGTTTTCACATCTGCAACTTTCAGTTTTTGAGGGAAGTCTCGCACGAAAGCTTTGTTTTCACATCTTCAGCTTTCATTTTTGGAAGCTTACTTGCGTAGTTCCATTGTGTTTTGCAACTCAGTGTCTGCAAATCGCATTGTGATGGCTGCGTCAAGGTTCCTCGGTGCCACGGCTGTGTGCGTAATACTATTGTGTTTTGCAGCTGGACATCGTAAATTGTCGAAGGAAGTTTAGGAGTCTATACTTCCGTGTTACGGACTTTCAAAGAGAGAGAGAGAGATCAAGAGAGAGAGAGAGAGAGATCCAGAGAGAGAGAGAGAGAAAAATCAAGAGAGAAGAGAGAGAGAGAGAGAGAGAAATCAAGAGAGAGAGAGAGAGAGAAATCAAGAGAGAGATCAAGAGAGAGAGAGATCAAGACAGAGAGAGAGAGAGAGAGAGAAATCAAGAGAGAGAGAGAGAGAGAAATCAAGAGAGAGAGAGAGAAATCAAGAGAGAGAGAGAGAGAGAAATCAAGAGAGAGATCAAGAGAGAGAGAGAGAGATCAAGACAGAGAGAGAGAGAGAGAGAAATCAAGAGAGAGAGAGAGAAATCAAGAGAGAGAGAGAGAGAGCAAGAGAGAGAGAGATGAAGAGAGAGAGAGAGAGAGATCAAGAGAGAAGAGAGAGAGATCAAGAGAGAGAGAGAGAGAGAAATCAAGAGAGAAGAGAGAGAGAGAGAAATCAAGAGAGAGAGAGAGATCAAGTCAAGCTTTAGTTTTTGAAGGAAGTCTCGCACAAGAGCTTCGATTTCACATCTTCAACTTTCAGTTTTTGAGGGAAGTCTCGCACGAAAGCTTCGTTTTCACAACTTCAACTTTCTGTTTTTGAGGGAAGTCTCGCACGAAAGCTTCGTTTTCACAACTTCAACTTTCTGTTTTTGAGGGAAGTCTCGCACGAAAGCTTCGTTTTCACATCGTCAACTTTCAGTTTTTGAGGGAAGTCTCGCACGAAAGCTTCGTTTTCAGAACTTCAACCTTCTGTTTTTGAGGGAAGTCTCGCACGAAATGCGTTTTTGAGAGTTAGCGGATNGAACTTCAACCTTCTGTTTTTGAGGGAAGTCTCGCACGAAATGCGTTTTTGAGAGTTAGCGGATGCACGAAATGCTGTGTTTTGCAATACAAAACGTGCCTTGGAAGAGGGATGGGGAAGGTCTGCCGCGCGACGGTTTCGAGACGGTCTCGGCTAAACCGGGTTCATGGTAAAATCGTCCCCGCAATCAAAATGAGGCTTCAGGCTTGCTTTTGATAACTTGAAGTTGTTGGATTTGAAGGAAGTCTCGCACGAAAGCTTCGTTTTCACATCTTCAACTTTTAATTTTTGAAGGAAGTCTCGCACGAAAGCTTCGTTTTCACAACTTCAACCTGTAGTTTTTGAAGGATGTCTCGCACGAAAGCTTCCTTTTCACATCTTCAACTTTCAGTTTTTNTTTGGGGCTGGTGATTTTCCTATTAAAACTCTTATTAAAAAGTCTTCAAAATCCTACTTTTTTCGGCTTTGGCGTCGAGATCCGGTTTTGGAGCTGCAATTTCTGGCAGCGATGTGCGTAATTCCATTGTGTTTTGCAACTCAGTGTTTGCGANTACTTTTTTCGGCTTTGGCGTCGAGATCCGGTTTTGGAGCTGCAATTTCTGGCAGCGATGTGCGTAATTCCATTGTGTTTTGCAACTCAGTGTTTGCGAATCGCATTGTAATGGCTGCGTCAANAATCGCATTGTAATGGCTGCGTCAAGGTTCCTTGGTGCCACGGCTGTGTGCGTAATACTATTGTGTTTTGCAGCTGGACATCGTAAATCGTATTGGAATCGCTACATCCAGGTTGCCAAGGTGATTTGTCAGCAGATTTTCTCCATTCTGGGGCTGGTGATTTTCCTATTAAAACGCTTATTAAAAAGCCTTCAAAATCGTACTTTTTTCGGCTTCAGCGTCGAGATCCGGTTTTGGAGTTGCAATTTCTGGCGCAATCATGTGTAAAAACGATTCTGTGTAAAAGCTTCTGCGTGTAAAAGCTTCTCTGTGTAAAAGCTTCTCTGTGTAAAAGCTTCTGTGTGTAAAAGCTTCTCTGTGTAAAAGCTTCTCTGTGTAAAAGCTTGCTGTGTGTAAAAGGTTCTGTGTGTAAAAGCTTCTCTGCATGGGTAAAAGCTTCTGTGTGTAAAAGCTTCTCTGGGTAAAAGCTTCTGTGTGTAAAAGCTTCTCTGGGTAAAAGCTTCTGTGTGTAAAAGCTCTGCGTGGAAAAGCTTCTCTGTGTAAAAGCTTCTCTGTGTAAAAGGTTGCTGTGTGCAAAACCTTCTCTGTGTAANGTGTAAAAGCTCTGCGTGGAAAAGCTTCTCTGTGTAAAAGCTTCTCTGTGTAAAAGGTTGCTGTGTGCAAAACCTTCTCTGTGTAAAAGCTTCTGTGTGCAAAAGCTTCTCTGTGTAAAAGCTTCTCTGTGTAAAAGGTTCTGTGTGTAAAAGTTTGCTGTGTGTAAAAGGTTGCTGTGTGTAAAAGCTTCTCTGTGTAAAAGGTAGCCTTGTGTAAAAGCTTCTCTGTGTAAAAATTTGCTGTGTGCAAAAGGTTGCTGTGTGTAATTGCTGTGTGTGTGAAAGCTTCTGTGCAAAAGGTAGCTGTGTGTAAAAGCTTCTCTGTGTAAAAGGTAGCCATGTGTAAAAGCTTCTCTGTGTAAAAGTTTGCCGTGTGTAAAAGTTTGCTGTGTGTAAAAAGCTCCTCTGTGTAAAAGCGTCTCTGTGTAAAAGCTTGCTGTGTGTAAAACCTTCTCTGTGTAAAAGTTTCTCTGTGTAAAAGCTTCCCTGTGTAAAAGCTTCTCTGTGCAAAAGCTTCTTTGTGTAAAAGCTTTTGTGT
The DNA here is from genome assembly GCA_003297045.1 of Symbiodinium sp. clade C Y103. Taxonomy (NCBI): domain Eukaryota; class Dinophyceae; order Suessiales; family Symbiodiniaceae; genus Cladocopium; species Cladocopium sp. clade C. Next base: position 209,665 of record BGPT01001075.1, read on the forward strand.
GTAAAAGCTTCTGCGTGTAAAAGCTTCTCTGTGTAAAAGCTTCTCGGTTCAAAAGCTTCTCTGTGTAAAAGCTTCTCTGTGTAAAAGCTTCTCTGTGTAAAAGCTTCTGTGTGCAAAAGGTAGCTGTGTGTAAAAGCTTCTCTGTGTAAAAGGTTGCTGTGTGCAAAACCTTCTCTGTGTAAAAGCTTCTGTNTGTGTGCAAAAGGTAGCTGTGTGTAAAAGCTTCTCTGTGTAAAAGGTTGCTGTGTGCAAAACCTTCTCTGTGTAAAAGCTTCTGTGTGTAAAAGCTTCTGTGTGTAAAAGCTTCTGTGTGTAAAAGCTTCTGTGTGTAAAAGCTTCTCTGTGTAAAAGTTTCTTTGTGTAAAAGTTTGCTGTGTGTAAAAGGTTGCTGTGTGTAAAAGCTTCTCTGTGTAAGAGGTAGCCATGTGTAAAAGCTTCTCTGTGTAAAAGTTTGCCGTGTGCAAAAGGTTGCTGTGTGTGAAAGCTTCTCTGTGTAAAAGCTTGCTGTGTGTAAAAGCTTCTGTGTGTAAAAGCTTCTCTGGGTAAAAGCTTCTGTGTATGAAACTTTGCTGTGTGTAAAAGCTCCTCTGTGTAAAAGCTCCTCTGTGTAAAAGCTTCGGTAAAAGCTTGCTGTGTGTAAAAGCTTCTCTGTGTGGAAGCNTTTGCTGTGTGTAAAAGCTCCTCTGTGTAAAAGCTCCTCTGTGTAAAAGCTTCGGTAAAAGCTTGCTGTGTGTAAAAGCTTCTCTGTGTGGAAGCCTCTGCATGTCAAAGCCTTTTTTTGGAGCAGTTCTTGGGCCAGAGAAGAAGAGCCGAGATGATCTGAGAGTGCGCTGAAAAGAGTTGAGATGAGGTGAGAAGAGGTGTCCAGAGCTGAGCTTAGCTGAGAAGATGCGAGAAAAGGTTGGAAGATGTGAGAAGAGGAGAGAAGAGATGAAGAGACATACGATGAGCTGACATGAGCTGCGAGGAGCTGAGAGGAGTTGAGAAGAGCTTTGAAAATCTGAGAAGAGCTGAGACAAGCTGAGATGAGATGGCGTGAGTTGAGACGACCTGACAGGAGAAGCGTGGTGAAGAGCTGAGAAGAGCTTTGAAATGAGAAGAGCTGCGTAGAATGGAGAAGCTGAAACAGAAGAGTTTAGATGAGCTGAGAAGAGATGAGACAAGCTTAGGTGACATGAGAAGAGATAAGAACAGATGTGATCAGAAGCAAGGGCTGCCAGAAGCCGAGGAATGTCACAAGCAAGGGATGTCAAAAGCAATGAATGCAAAAGCAAGGGATGTCGAAAGCAAGGGAGGTTAAGAGCAAAGGGATGTCAGAAGCAAAGGATTGTCAGAAGCCAAGATATGTCAAAAGCAAGGGATGTCAGAAGCAAAGGGATTTCAAAAGCAAGGGATGTCAGAAGCACAGAAGGCTTGCCTGCATCCTATAGGCCCAGGCTCTGTTCAGTTCTATAAGCTATAGGTGTTTGATTTTTTGAAACTTCCGNCTGCATCCTATAGGCCCAGGCTCTGTTCAGTTCTATAAGCTATAGGTGTTTGATTTTTTGAAACTTCCGACCCCGGCTTGCCCGGGAACTACTTGTATACACATAATTCTCTTTCGATCATTTCATGCTTTTTTTTTTCCATAGGTATATCCATGATAAATCCCACCATTCACCGGTCTCTCGCTCCGTCTAAAACGATGGGGGGTTTCAATGGCCTGGGCTCGTCCGCCAGGTGCTGTCCCAAGTGCTGCGGGAAGCTGGCCGAGTCTGCGGCCGAGTGCACTGCCTGCGATGATGGGATGGAGGGATGATTGGTATTGCTGTGTGTATATGTATATATGTGTATACCGTATACGGCAGACACACATATGATGCATGATGAAATTAATATTTATACAATATAATGTAATATACATATGAACTAACTGGGGTAATTTCAGATGGTTCTTACCCGCTGATTGGGATGCGCCTCCCAAATATGGTTGTCATGCCGACAAGAAAACACACTCCTTGATGAGAAATCGGTTGATGATGATCAAAGATCATTTGAGCATGGTGGTCTTGCATGCTGCTCTGCATGGCTGTAGAAACCCAGGTTAGATTGTTGGTTATATCCCACACTATATCAAATTATAGTCTATGTCTATCATCATTGATTGATTCAATCCTTCTTTTTTTGTCCTCTAGTAGTTATAACATTCATAACATGTTATAACCTCAATTGACATTCCCAACCTCGCTGCAACGCGTCTTCAAGGCGGCAGGGTCTGGGCGGCTCGGCGGCCTGGCAAGCCATAGGTTTGATGACCAAAGGGATTACCAAAGGGGAGAACACCATGCGATAAAACTGGTTTTATAACCAACCATAAATTCTGTAAATAGTGGTATAAAACCTACCGTAGTGGGGGATATTGTGGGATTTAGCACGCCATGATGTGGGTATAGCGGGGATCCAAAGGGATATGACTTACCAACTCTATGATTCTTGTTTGTAATGGGAATGTAATATGATTGTCCTGCGATCTAAACTACCACTTTATGGCCATGTATAAAGGGGAGAAATAATGGGATATCCATAATGGGAAAATCATGCGGAAATCGAGGAGCAACAATGCGATGCTTTTGGTTTGTCCGTTTGCCAGGCGGTTGGATGTGATTTTCCCATAGTCCCACAGCCACAGCTGCCAAATTTTTGGAACAGCGGATCAGAACCGGAGGTCCCATCCGACCTGTCAGAACATGGTAAAACATCGACTGCTTGTTTCATATGGTGAAAATTCGCCCTTAGTGGTTGCCCTTCAAGGGATCCTTTTGGGTTTGCTGAATCCCCCGTTGAACATCGGTTCCACGCCTTGGCCTCTCAAGCACCTCGAGTGCGGGTCTGTCACAGTATGTCATGAATAAGTCACATGGAGGATATCTCAACGATGTGGTTTGACTTTAAAACTAGATTGAATATCGAATGATGTAATTTCTGAACAGATCGAAAAGTGAAGGGTTTACAGTAGCTGTTGCCAACTCCAGTGTTGAAAAACACATGGTACTGATGGGGATGTAGTACCATATTCACGGAATCTTCAACCTACTTGACTTGATGAGTCAAAAAACTTCCTGTTTGTCGGTTTACCCATGACTTCCTGTGATTTCCTATGCAACCCTCGGCTTCTGGGCCTTCAATACCTGACGCTGAGTGCGTTGAGCCTGGGCGACTTTCCCCGACGGGTTTGAAGGCATCCCCACAGTAGTGCACGTTTCTCAGTGGATAGTAGTCTAGCACGTGTGAGCACGTCATGATGGTCAGCGGAAAAAACTCCTGTTCACATTTTGTGGTGGAATGGAATGACAATCGTGACAAGGTGAGACTGAAAGCACCGAAAAACATTTTTGTGAGATCGTCTGCAAGGCTGGTCATCTCATCCAAAAGTCTATATCTATATATCTATCTCTGTCTACCTCTATCTATCTCTGTCTATCGCTATCTATATCTACATCTACCTATACCTATCTATATCATTCTATATCTATCCATCTATCAACCAATCTATAGTGGCAAAAGTTCTGGAAAGTGTCAAAACTTGTCAACTATGGAAGATTTTATTAATATCTCCTGGTGGTTCGGATATTCCACACCTGCTCTTCGATCTGTCTGCACTCGTTCATGATCTTCCGTGCAGGCTTGCCTGAGGAAATGGATGGGTAGCGCTGGCACAACAGAACCCACAATTTCCACAATTTTTCGTCATCCATTTATTGATCCAATATTCTTCAGTTCATGGCAATTTCTTATTCATCATCATCATCATCATCATCATCATCATCATCATCATCATAGTCATAAATGATTCTAGCACGGATTCATGTAACACAATGATCAAAGCCACCAAGAAGGAATCACCACATCACCACGCAATCCCATCTCCGCAATCTCCGCCTGAGTTGGTGCCTTCAGGCAGTCTCTGCAGCACTTGATCCACGACCTGATCACTCGCACCTTGGCAAAAATCGGTGAATTCGTGGCACATGGGGAAGATCATTAAGCTGTATAGGGATATGTAGGGCCTGTAGGGTATGCGGATGTGGGGGACAATTTCACAATGTCATCATAATCCTTGTGATGAATATTTGGTGCTTTTCAGTGGTAAATGATCGTTTTGTGGTGGTTCATATCTTCAATTCTAGTCCATACCCACTTTGCTTAGCCTACTCTGGTGGATGGTTTAAACATCTTGAAAAACATGAGTCCTTCTTTTGGAAAATATCCTCATCATCCATTGATTACGTAGAGCCAATGATCCCATCCCCCGATCATAATATCCTCAAAAACAGGACGAAACTAGGGTGTCTGGAGGAATGTGAATTGTGAGGTGGAAGTGATTATCCATCAATTTGACATGTGCTACATTTTTCATTGACAAAATTATGAATCGTGCACATATCAAATAGTGCCCCATATTCACGATTCCGGTCATGGTATCACTTCAACAGCTCAATGTGCGCTGCCAAATTGCGCCACTCTCAGAGGCTCCAGGTCACTGGCACGTCTTTGGCCCCGAACGATCGGCGCGTTTTTGCATGAAGTGTGAGAGTTCACGGGCCTGGAGACGTGACAGTTGACCCCTTGGAGAATTATCTGTTTGACACTCCAAGATATTATACATGCAAGTGCATGTTACATATACATATGTATACAATACAATATATATATATATATAACCTTAGATATATATGTATAAATATATACATGTATATACAAGTATTGGTATAGATTTTATGCGCATATGTACATATACATGTATATGTATACGTGTATATATATATATATGTATATAAATGTACATGTATGTGTGTATATATATATATACACATCTACATATATATATATATACATATCTATGTATCTATCTATAATCTGTATATATGTATATATATATATACATATTTCTGAGACAAGCTTCTTTCAGTGCTGTTCAAGGGTGGTGTCACCAGCAGAAGACAAATCCATGAAGGCAATATCGAAGTGGTTCCCAAAAGGGCTGACAGCTACGAACAGCGGAACGGAACTTTGTCCAACAAATCTGTCATAACCACTGACATGTGGATGTCTACCAAACAGCGTTTATTCGGGCTATATTAATATATCATAATGGTGAATTCCCAACTAAACCCATTATATCCCCGTTACATCCCCAGTGTAAAGCCTATCATAAAGTGAATCCTCAGCATATTCTGTCCACCCCTTGGGCCACCGTGCCGTGGCAGTGCTTTCCGTGGGGGGTGCCGCTTGCTTCCCCGCGCCTCTGACGCTACACATGGTGTTGCTCATGAAATGAGTCAAACATAGTTCGCTTTGCAGGTTCACTGCAAATCCTGGAACACGTGGAGGTATGCCATATTTGTATCTGGGAATATGTGTATATTTATACAATGGTTTTCGTGCACATCGTTACAGCTACATCATGCCATATGTATTTGTATTGTGTATATATGTATATATAATATATATATATATATATGCATAGTTGTCTACAAATTTGTATCATTTTTGTATCAGTTTCACATCAGCACCATCGCCTGACAGGTCATCGCTGCTCTCCACTGTCCTTCGAGCCGCAGCTTCTGACGTGTCCTGTGCAGGACGAGCTTTGGGGTAGCGATCTGGTTCTGGGTCATTGGTAAAAAATAAAACAATAGAAATTCAAAGACCATCCCGGACCATCCTTTTTTTGGGGTCAAGAACTTTCGATGATGCCCCGAATAGATCTTTGATGCTCTCAGACTATAAATGCACTTGCGGCAAATGGCATGGCGGAAGGACGTCAGACTGTGAAGGTTGGCTAGGCCCAGCTCCTTCTCGGATCTGGCTGAACTTTGACTCGGCTGACTTGGCTGACTGGTGCCCACCATATCCGCCTGGAGTTCACCAGAGGTGCAAATTTCAATCGGTTTTCGCAAGTCTGTGGGCATTTTGGAGAGGCCAAAATGGTGGGACATGAAGGAAACATGAAAGGTGGAGCCAAGTCAAGTCTCCCAAGGTTTGTTATAGCATCTTGTTTGTTCTGCAAAGAAATTACTGTTCAGGACATTAGAATCAAGTCATCACAGAACCTGCAAAGTTTGCCTAGGTCTTGCGGATGTAGATTTGGAGATATTTGGAGCCATAATGAGCCATCCTCTTCTAGTTTGGTACAACTGGACTCACTTCTCCCTGACCGCTTCCTGTGGATCAGCACCCAAAGCCAAACCTGGCAATGGCGTTGCAGATGCTGCTGATCTGTTGATGATCCACAGGTCACCCAATTGGTTGGCCAAAACTCTTTCTTGCATTCCCCCCTCTCAACTGCATCCTTGGAGGTAAATGAGTCTCCGGCAAGGGCCCCAGTAGGGAATCCTTTCCATGTCCAGCTCCATTTTAAAATCATAGAGAACAAATAAGTAGTTCCATTATGATCAACATCATAGATACCCTCGGGAATCAACTATGGCTGGGACCGTATAAATGGAGGTTTTCGTATTTTTTCATAGGAAAATCATCGAACCAAGTGGGGATTCTCTCACGAAATCATACGAAATCCATCCAGTCGCCTGGTGGAACATCGAATGAAACCATCGGATTGCTGAGGCCTGGTGGCTCCTGGACGTCCAGCACCAAAACACCATATTTTTGCAGATTTTGCATCAGACAAATGACACATGTTTGATGATGTTTGTATTTTGTGTCACCAACTTGGCACTTTTTTCCTGCATCATGCGGTTTGGAGGGCTCGGCAACCCTGGTGGGCGGCTGTAGCGTGGCATTGGCAGGCCCGGTGGGTAGCCAGCCTGGCGCACCAAATCATGTGGCCAAAGCTACTCCAGCTACACAACACATGAATTCACATGATTTACAAGGCTTCAGGGGAATTCTTCACAAAAAATGGGATGCAATAGCTGCTAAGGAAAAAAATACTGGCCAGGTATTTCCACAATTATCGCTACCCGAGCGTCATCCTGCCAATCCTGAAACCCGCACCTCCAGCCCGCTCGGTTCCGCTCCTGCGTTTCAACAAGTTTCAACATTCCACGCTTCAGAGCCACAACGTCGGGTGGTTTGAGCTGCTTGCAACCCCCAAAAACATGTTGTGATTGTGAGCATCCCAATCATCCCAAAGTATGGCAAAATCTCCATCTCAAGGATATTGGAAACCAACCACTGGATTTTCAGACCCACCTGGCGGTGCGATCCCAGAATTGTCCAGACTCCTTACACGGGTCCAAGCATTGCTCAAGTGATCCAGTGGGGTTTGTGATCAGAGACCAGACAAGAAATGATGAGCATGAAAACTGTCAGTGGCCAGATCAGACGGAATCTAGAAATCTCACGAAACCTAGAAATCTCTGGAAAATTTCAGGAAAATCGAAAGATTGGCAAAATGTATGCAACATGTTCACCATGAATATGTGCCACTTCTGCTTCTGGGCATGTGACACGGCCGGAAAATCGGAGGCGGTGCTGACACCCTGGCGAAATGCGCGATTTCAGACTCGAGGTCCCGAGTCCTGGTAAGAAAGTAGCTGAGATATGATGATATAGTGATAATATCGAGTTGCAAATAATGTTGAATTTTGCTTAAAAAAATATTCCTCAGACTCAATCTGGCAACTGCTACCCAAAAATCTATCAGTAACAATACCAATTACATCCAATCCCAATAAACATTCGACGGGAGACCATCTGCTTAAGGCCCAATTTCAATTCACAGCACCAAACCTACACCATTTTGATTTGAAATTTTCTTTTCCACATTTTTCTCCTGACAAACAAAAAAATCCCAGCATTGGGCCAAAGTCATCCCAAAGTCATCCCAAAGTGATCCCAAGAGTCATCCCAATTCGACCCATCAAGTTTGTCCAATGGGACCCGAAATTCCTGCCTGCTCCAAGCGGCAGGCGACCAGGCTGGTAATGGAATTTCCCTGGCAACGGATCCCCAATCGACATCTCCGGGCAAGCTGTGTGCATGGGACATTGAGGTGGAAAAACATGGGATACTTCATGATACTTCAACACTGAAACCAACAAACTGTTGTTGGGGGGCTTAGATTTCGACCCATACCGTCAATGCAGTTGTCAGTTCCTTTGCTGGTGGATGCAGCTAAAGTCATGGTCACCTCCTCCAACCAACGGCTCTCAGGGGGCTCTAAGGGGGCTCAAACATGGGGCTCATGGGGTACCTTTTGTGGGTCAAAATTTGGTGCACCCAACAGCTGGCAAATGGTTGGTCACTTTTTGTAGTAATCATCCATGTTCGAGCCCATTTTGCTCAAACCAATCATGTATGGTTATCACAAAATAGGGCATACCTTGAAAACATCCAACCAGGTAATAATCATGCTCACCACTTCAAGTAACCATTTCAGGAGCCCATGCCAGTTTCAGACAAACTCATACAGTATCATATGTTCGTTTCCCATTGTCTTTCCATTGACATCTCCATAAATTGCTTGGTCTTGTCAACTTATTCCTGGACCAATTCAAAATGCCTATCCCATCAGGCTAAATCAACATATTTCCCCTTCATGGCTGTCAATCGACTCTTTCGAATGAGTACAGTATTTGAAATGGTTAAATCTCCTAAAATACCATTTGAAAATATTATGATAGTGTCAAATACCGTGACATACCATGAAATACCATGTGGAATGGGGAAGTGTATTGCTCTTCCACCCCATTAGGCACATCCCCCTTTTAGGGCCCACTCCCACCATTTCTCGAAAGCACCTTCTCTGCCCGCAACAGCAGATCCACCTGCTTTGGAGGTATAAAACCAACAACAAATGAACATATGGACAAGACTTGATTCAATGAAATGAACATGGGGTCTTGAACATAAAAAGTGGATGTCTTTCCATGAAACAACAGGAATTAAGAAAAGGAACACCTGGTGATTTCCTTCAAGTAGCAGGAGTTTAAGAGTCATATAATGCAAAACATCATGAGGATATAAATGGGGATGTAATGTGATGTAATCAAGAATCTGATATATGAAATTGCCCAGAAATGAGACCTTCAAACCAAGTTATGGCATTTCATTAGGCAACATGAAAACTTAAACTTAAACCATTGGATGCAATGGTTTCTTTAGTGCTTCCACCATTTGTGCTATGCTCCAACCTTCTCAGGGTTTGAGGGAACTAAGTTCATGCCGTGCCGGGGCTTGATTGACGTCAACCCTGTTTAAAGATGCGCCAAAATGCTGTGAGGAAATGCGCGGTTCCTTTGGAGCCATGAATCCAAAGATTACTGGGGGGAGGAACTTTAATCCCTCGTGCGAAAGTAGTACCGTCCATTTCGGTTCCCTAAAATCTTCAGTGGAGGTCGATTTTAGCAACGTCCTCAACGAATATAAAGGTCCAACTACCTTGGGGACTTTGTGCATATGTGACTGTGTATCACCATTCACCATGTCCTACTGCAATTTTCACGGATTCTTTCTAGTTAGGTTGTTTCCGAAATTGAGGCACCCTAAAACCACAAAAGGTTTCCTTAGTAAAGATTTCCACTCAGTTGGATGGTTTTGGGGTCCCCCCGTCTAAAAAGAAACCATCATTTAGTTCCCAGAAACCAACATTTTATCGTCATTTCCGGCTGCCAGAAATTGAGGTACATCCAGATCACTTAGGACCAATAGACCATTCAATAATTGGAACATGCCCCATCCCGGTATCCACCTCGCCCTCTGGCTCGCTTGCTGTAGACAGCGCCTGTTTCCGAGTCGCCAAAATCATGGAGAGGCTTCAATCATATTGGGATATCTCATATGTGTTGGGTAGTATATATGTAGATAAATTGAGGAAATCCGACATATATTGAGAAACTATTGGGAGAATCCTACATTGGGCCAATATCCATTGCAATGCCAACTGCAAATTTCTCTTCATCGAATCCAATTCTGGAGTTTCCCCATGAACAACACAAAACTGGATACTTTTGAGGTCCCCCATGCAGATTCTTTGCAAATTAAGGTCAGTTTTTCATGGCACTACGATTCACCAGTGGAATTGGGTATACAACACTTTGGTATGTCCAAAAATAGGATATCCTCTGATTGTTTATCATAATCGCTCTCATTAAACATGATCATTTGGGGTTATACCGAGTTATACCCCATTGTCAACCCCGTAGAAACATACTTGACTTGGTTGTATACCAAAAAAATATATCCCAACTATATCCCAACTATACTATATCCGAACTATATGCCAAGTCCGTATATCCCAACTATATCCCCACATTTTTGATGAGTACACGGTACACAGGTGAAACCTATAAATTATGATCAAACAACTGGTTCTTCCATTCCAAGATCCGCGCCAGGAAAGCATCAGGAGTCTTTGGTTGACACCTTGGCACTACTTGAAGGCTGCTCCGTTTGCAAAAACCGACAGGCCGGAGTGGCGTGATATCCATAGGACCAGAGGAATGACTAAGATTCACAGGAATTGAAGCAGGATGGAGAGGATGTCAGGTGGAATCTCCTTTGCTCAACACCCCACAGCTTTCAAAAGCACAAGGAAGAGAGTCACACCCATGTCTCGCAAAAGTGACAAAAATTCACCTGGCACGGCTTTTAGAGCTTTTCTAAAAACTCTTGTGGTATCCACCTTTTCACAGGGTTTCTGACAGAGCCCCCTCGCCTGATGGGGGACTGGAACTTCAGGTGCTGAGTCACCACAAGCTTCACTATCCTGAGCTCGTTGCAGTGGAATATGTTCCGGAGAAAAAAGAAGAGATCATCTGGAACATGTTGCTTCAAGAAAAAGAGGACATCATTGTGAGTTTCTGGAGACACTGCAAGCAACAACATTTGAAAAAATGGAATTTAGATTTCGCGGGCTTCCTAAAAGACTTCAGGGGGAACTCAAGCTATTCAGCTGCCATCACTTTCCAAACATGGCGTACCTGGCCTGAGGTTTGTTGGTGTCAAACCCCCAGAAAGATGAACGCCGTGGACCATTTCCAGAGAACTGGACATTACCAATATGTGAAGCTACCAACCAGATTCTCTTCATCTCCATCATCAATTAATCAGTGTTTGAAAAATATTGAACCATGCTTTGTGATGTTTGGCCAATAGAGATTCCCCGGATATGATAATCCCCCCAATATGTTGAGTAGCACACCCCTCTACAATCATGTCTGACATTGCTGAAATCATCATCTTCAGACATCTATAGTTTTACCCGGTCCCCCAGAGACGCCTTGTTCCGCTGTCCCCGCAGAACAGCAAGACGTCTGTGACCTGGTACGGATTTTGCCACCAAGAATGGCTGGATGGCTCAACAATTCGACCAACACAAATTGCTCTGGGGATGACACATCTGTCTCTTGTTGGTTACAAGAAATTTATCTGGAAGAATCGAGATATCGAAATATCGGTGGAAACTTCCCGCATCGAGATGATGAACACAAGCACTCGACGCAACTCAGCAATCCCCAGAACTTTGCAGTGGAAGTTCGAACCGTTGGGATCACACGGTGCTTTTCACTAATCTGGTGCTGACGCTCAACACCTCATGGGCGCCTCCCGCTCTCCCACCATCAGTACTCGATCTGGAGATGTTTCGACGTACCGAATCTCCTGTGCTGATCTGGAGGGTGAAGTGCTGACTTCTGAGAGGTGGTTGCGAGTAGTGGGCTTGGGACCCCAAAGTTTTTTTTTGCAAAAAAAAAATTGGATATACCTCGATTTTTCAGGGTCATCTAGTGATTTTTCATCTCCACCAACTTCAGGGATTCTCCCATCGTCCTGGCTGGCATCTAGTTCCTGCGGCAGCAACTCAGCAATGGGGGTACAAAATCAACCACTTTATGGGGGTATAAATTTTGATACAATGGGAATATATATATATATATATAGTGGAAACATAATTCGGATGTAAACCGACGAATCCCTTCCCCCTAATATAAAAAAACACCACCCCAGAAACCGTTATTTAGTAGGGATGAAGTACACATAATTTGAACCATAGAATTTGGGTGCTTAATATGAACGGGGGGCAGGATGGTATGCCCATCCCCAAACTTCAAATGTCAAATATGTCTGGATTGAACAAAGGGGACTTTCCGTACTCCTGCAAATAAAAACAGGGACTATTCCCTACGAATGCACAACCAACTACGAAAAAATGGCGCCCCGGTGCAATTTCTAACTGTAGCTGTTGTGCAGCAGCGTTTTGAACCGCTAGAAGAAGTCAGGGACTTTGGAAATGGAGCAAAAGGAACAGCAACACATACATACTCCACGGATGGGAAAAACTATTAGGATTTTCTCTGGATCCTCCACAAAATGTTTCAGAGGAAGACCGGACCTCCAAGTCGAACATTTCCACGTCGAAGGCTTCTGGTATGGCTTGGTCCTGAAAGAGTTGAGTCAAAAACCATGGTTCACTTGAATTTTAACTGGCATGGACACAGAGCCCCAAATTTCCATGGAACAAACATGACCATCTCCAAAGGAATTTCAGGGAAATCATGATGCAAAACTTGGGTCTTGGGTTGCTACTACCCCCAACCTGCCTCGCGAACAGACCAACGCCAGAAGACTTTCTCTGAAACGGCGATAACATATCGGCCTGTGCAAGTTGGGCATCAAAGGCAGACCCTTGATCCACTCCAGGGATTCTTTTTCTACCCCTTGGTCAACCATTTTTGGTGGATTTTTCCAGGGGCTGATCACCTAGCATGCAGCCTTCAAGGTTGCAAACTCGCCAAGGCTCAGATTCTGCTGTGTCTTTTTTTTAAATAGATTTCTTACATCGAAATTATTTGAAACCTTTACATCCTCGTTTTTGCTGGTTTTTCCTATCCTTTATGGTTGGCAATTCCCATCCCAATTCATCTCTCATTAAATGATCCAATTGCTGCTTAGCACTGTGCAAGCATATTCCAAATAGGGGGATGGTTCCCACCTGTTGTGATCTTGGGGATGGTAAAAACTCTTGGGTTTCCTTGTGAATGACCCATCGCCTGAAGGAGACACTGACATGTGCTGCAAGGTCTCCTTTGGGCCATGGATGTCATGGAAAACAACCTGTGGTGATGGGGACTGTGGTCTACTTGGAAGATTTTTGATATTATCCATTTAGTCTTTAATCTACTGGAGAATATATTCAACTGGAAGAATACATGGAATATATGTTTTGAATCTACAATGATATCAATAGGGGTATCTTTTACCCTGGGCTACGCTGAAATGTTTTTTTTTTTCAACCCAATAATTTTGGTGAGACATACATAGGATATGAATGGATATGATACAACATGATACAACCAACTATATCCGGTTGGTGGTTTCAACATGTTTCAACCGCCGAACAAAAATCACCGTCGGGATCACCATCTCGCCACCGTGCCCTCCTTGGGATCCATCAAGTGGGCCTGCGGCAAGTGACAACCAGCCTACCTCTACATTGACATGGGTCAAATCTAGCCTCAGGGGATCATCTTATCTGACTTATGTGACACATGCCCAAATATGAAAATCTTCATCCAGGACTTGACCTAGATAGGTTCAGTATACCCCAATCCCAGTCTTGTCCGTGCCATGGCCATAGATTTGGCTCGGAATTCTTTATCTCCCCCAAAAATCACATGTTAGATGGTTACCATCCGGTAATCTAACATAGCTATGGGATACCGCCAATCTTTAGATCATTTGCCTGTAAAAAGTGGTGATTTTCCATAGCTATATTAAATTCCTAGATGGTTAAATCTCCCATGTTATGTAAAACATATAAGAAATCCCCACCACCAAATCATCATTGGCTATGGAGCCATCATATCCCCAGGTTAGATGCTAAACTTCCCCACAGAGCCCTTGGGTGCCGACAATCTCTGCCTCCCCACAGCTCGCTTCTAGCAATTCCGGGGTCACCAGCACGCCGTTTCTCGCCTGACGATGGGTCCTATGGAATCTCCGGGGGGACACCAATAAATAGCTGGCAATTTACTGATTTAATGGGAGGTGCATTCCCAAAAATATATCAAAATATGGTATGAAAGGTTTTGATCTGTCCGATATATATGTATATATATATATAGACTATATTATAGATATATAGAAATATGTTACATATTATATACATTGATATTGTTCTTGTGCCATTACTACAGGGATAATTTTGGAAATAGTCAGGTCAGCTACTTCCTATCCATGTAGGAATTTCATCCCCCCACGTCTAGCTCTCGTGGTTCTCGTGCTTTTCCATCCACAGGCTCGAAGCGTTTGCCCTGAAAACGGCTTGTGAATGGGCGGTGCGTTTGAGGAACCCAACAGAAATCGAATGCCAAGTGTCAGAAACATGTTTGCTTCATCCCCAAATCCCCAAACCCACCAATCATTGTGGTACAGGTGACACTCTGCTCCTGTGCCCCATTAGGGGCACAGACTCCGACATATCAATGAGTCACTTTGTGACCTTTTGGCATCAAATCAAAGATCATCATAACACATACATATTACAGTATATATATACATTTATATAGCTTTGCATCAGAATTGCATCTCGACCCAGCCGCATGCAAGCGATGAAATCCTTTGGCATGCTTCGACCCTTCCTTCACAAGCCTCAAGCAGGAATTCCGGCCCCGAACGCCTTCGTATCAGATCTGCCGCAGTTAATCCTCGCGAGTTTGGCAGATTCAGCCTTGCCCCTGCAGCAATCAAAGCCGCAGCAAATTCGTCATTCCCGGAGAGTAAGGCTAGCATCAAAGGGGTAGCGCCTTTGGCATGGTACAGAATCTTGTTGAGTATCTTGACCTTGTGAAACCGGTGCTGCAGAACCATGAAGGTATAGAGAGCTCGATAAAGTGTCGTGCGCTTGTACCACTCAACAGTCTGATCATTGACATCTGCCCTCATTTCAACCAGTCGTTGCACCAGCTCTGCACCTCCAAAGCCTGGTGCTGCAGTGCAAAGGGCGCAAGTGGCATCTAAGGAAGTGAAGTTGCTGTATCGAAGGAGTTCGTCCAGGGCTTCAAGAGATCCAAAGCCGGTAGCACTTTCCAGTGCAGTCGAGCCCAAAGCGTTTGAATCAAGCGGGCACCTCGCGCGGAGGAGAATTTGGATGGCTTCTGTGTTGTTCACTGCTGCTGCACAGTGAAGAGGTCTGTGAATCATCGCCCTGCTGGTGACCCTGCCTTTGGCAGAGATCAACAGCTGGATAGCTTCATTGTTCCTGAAGCTGCAGGAAATGGAAAGAGGTGACACCCCTGATTCAAATCCAAGACCTGGGTGGACCTTCCTTGTGACTTGGTTCGGATCTGCCTGAAGGGCCAGTAGGTCTTGAACCAGTGATGGGTCACCCTTCAAGGCCGCATAGTGAAGAGGCGAAAATCCAGCACTGTCCATCTCCCTGATGCTGCGGAAACCGTTCTGATGGAAGAACTTCATGACAAGTGGTGAAAAATCCAGATCTACATGGTTTTGCTCAAAGCCCGGAATTGGCTCGAGGGGAATGCAATCCAAACCTCTGAAAACAAAAGCTTGATGGTTCAGCAAAAAACGAAAACTTGGCAGGTCCTGGGCTTTGAGAAGCGAAAGCAGCTTGCGCTTTAGTGCTTTCATGAGAACTGGCCCAAGTTTCAAGCGATCCTCTGGTACTGTGAAAGCTCCTTCACCCACTGGCCCAGACCCAGCGGTAATGGATGCTCCAGCGCTCGATATGAGCTGAAGATCGTTCGGGCCTTTCACCTGAATCCAGGAGTGGCTTTGGGACAGTTCTCGGCAAGATCTTTCCAACCTGCACCAACCCCTACTGTTCCACGTGAGGGGAGAAATCATATTGGTTCCACTCGGGTTCTCCAAGACTGGTACAAGGGCAAAAAAGAACGAGCACTCGTCCACATATGCCGGTATGCTGTTGATGGCATCATGGGCTGAAGCTTCACTAAGCGCTCCCTTCTGTGGGCACGAGAAATAATCATACCAAAAGAAAAGCGGTTCTGCCAGAATCTTCGAGGTAGGCAAGGGCTTCAAATTTGGATTTTGGGCTTCAGAAATCACATCTGAAGGTATGCTCTTCAAGTTGCCCATCATGTTCTTCAAAGCATCCTGCAAGACCTTCATCTGCCTGCACTCTGGGTCCGGATGGCTGCTGGCAACCCACTGGTGTGAAACAAATGCTGCATTGCCCATATTCATTTGGAACTCCACCAACACACCTCTGGCCTTCAGTGCTTCGTGAGGCTCGATTATCCTCATCTCCAACAAGGTGCCGAAAGAAACCGTGTACATCGGGAAAAGCATAGGCAGCTTTTCACTGTCATCGAGCTGAGTCCTTAATGATCTTGCGTAATGGGCCAAGGGTGTCAAAGAAGGGGCACCGCAACATGCCATGGCAAATATGATGCTACTAAAGTAGCAGGTTGTGCCCCTTGGAAGGGCTCCACCGAATTGTTTATGGCAACTTATGTATACAGTAATTTGAGAATAGTCAATAAATTGTGATCCCATTTCCTTGATATGGGCATCCACATTGTATCCAATCATCAGAATCATCGCAATTTTCTCATCCCCATGGCAGATCAAACCGGAGGATTCGAGCCAATCGCCTTGGATGGCCCGGCTATGCCCGGCTTACACACACATGGCCACGATAACCCCAATTGACAGTGGTACATTCTTGGCTTTGCCGACCAGGATTTGCCATGTTACCATGTTTCAATGGTGATGTGTTAGAATATTTGGAATTATCTGACAATCCTAATTGCTCCGTTTAATGTAAAAAACATGAAGATGATCTACCAGTCAAACAAAGATGAACCAACCCACTTGAAAGTGGTAGTATTTGGGGCCCATCATTGAACAACACAAATAAAACTGAGTTGATTCAGCTGGCAGCGTCTATTTAACCCCCCTCAGTTAACCATCCATCATTGAGGTCACCGGAGGTTGAACCATGAAACCATGGGTATGTCAGCACCCTGCCATCCTGAAATGGTGTCCGATTCCTTGAAATAGACACTGAAATGCGGGGATTTGAGTATATTACCCATCTATTCTCCGTCCATGTTGCAGTTCATCCACAAAAGCATCGTTGACCACTTGCTTGCACATTTTGCCATTTTTGTGGAGAACTTCAAACAGAGTGTCCCACGCCATCCTCAAAATTTGGTCATGAATTTGCCCATTAAATGGTCATAAATTACATCATTCCCTATTAAATGGTCATAAAATCATAAATTCCATTCTCTTCACCAACGTTGTCCCATGCTTGGGAACCAACAACTTTGGGCAAGATTATCTAAAGGATGTTTCGACAGCAAATTTCAATTTGCCGGTTCGGCAGGCGGATGCCCTGTAATGCATGGGAACAACTCCGTGAAGTCCTCTTTAAATCATTTTGAACACATCAAATACGCAACTCAAGATCAAGGACACTGTAGAAACAAAAACCAGTCAATGCACAAGGCACTGTTGTGTTGAACGCGCAATTTTGGTTGCAATATCAGGTGCCCTGCTTCAGTAACATCAGTCCAAAGATTCGGGCTGGAGGTAAAACATCGCAGATCAGTTTCGGCTGCCTGGCCCATCGTGGTGAAGTGAAGCAACTGCAAATTCCAAAGCCTTGGCACTGGTAAACTCGCCAAGGACGTTGTCTGGTTGTGCTGGCTTCACCTTGAACTATTTTCACCAAGGAATCATAGCTATTAGCTGTGGTTCAAGTATGTGCGGGTACTGCGGAAATGCGAATTCTGTGTCTTCGGGGGTCAAAGCAGCAACTTCAAACGCAAGGATTGGCATTTCCTGCGACAAATGCGTCGGCCAAGACTTTGGCCTCCGCCTATTGCCTGTGACATCTGCCATCCCGGCCAGCCCAGCCATCCCATTCCTGCCCCATCTTTTCCGCTTGAGGTGGAACATGGCGGAACCCGATGGAACCCTTGTTGAGTTCCTCGAGTTCCTCCTTGCTCAGCTCAGATCAACTGCGCAGGGGTCCGCATCCACGTCTGAGCTCCGTGGGAATTGCCCTCAGAGTCAACTGGGCTCCCAACAAACTGGACATTGTGGAAATTGTTCTTGTGGTTGATGAAACTGTGTCAGTTGCACCTTCAAAACCGCTCGATTTTGGATTAACGATTTTTGTACAAACCCCAATATAATTTCGATTGCTTCCCATGACATTCATAAAATGGTTGTATCAGTTGTATCCCACTTCATACCTCATATTCATCATCTTCACATCCTGGTCAGTTATATGACCCTATTTTTGACCCAAAAGACTATCCCATGCTACCACCATTCTTGTTTTTGATTGGTGGTTAACCTTTTCATTCTAACCAGGGTTTACCCAGCAAAACTATTCCAGCAAGAAAAATCCTATCCCATTAAATCAAGAAAACATCATGATTAAAAACCACATTTTCTCCAAGTAAATGGTTAATTAATGTAATATACCCAGTATATCCCCCGCTACCCATAAGCTGGGTGATATCCCCAGAATGTCCGGATCCCAATTGTCTACCACGGGTCCTGTTGGCTGTGCTTATCTCCATCATATCACCGTGGCCGGTAATCAAACATGGCATCGGGAACTCTGCGAACTGGGCATTTACAATGTAACATCATCAAGAGGGGATATCCCAGCCATGTTTCATAACCAAAGGATATATCCGATAATATCCCCATGAAATCGCCCTAAGAAACTCGGCCAAGGATCTGCAGAGCCGTTGTGCTTCTGCCAGGGCACTCTGGGCATCTGCCTGAGATTCAGACATGTGACATGGAACGATGCATCTCATGGGGGCTCGCCCATTTTCTACTCAAATACATGGTTTGGTAAATCTGCCCTTTAATATCCCCAGTCCCACTAGAAAAACTCATCATGGTGTACCCGCATGATATCACCATTTCGGAGAACACCAGTCACTCCCAGCGCTTCAACCCCCAAGCAGCTGACCCGTTGAACATAGTCCACCTGAAGTGGGAGCATCAAATCCCATGCCATGACGCAGTGGAAACTAGCCTCTGAAAATTGATGGAAACACATTCTGAAGGAAGTTTTTAAGGAAATTGATGGAAAACACAATAGGTCCGATAGGTGACAGGAACTTGTTGAAAACCATTAGAAGTCAAATCGTAAACTCATCGCTTCCATGCATCTTTCCTTTTGGGCTAAGAAAATCTGTCGCCAGTGCAAAAACCTGGTGGAAAATCTGGTGTCATCCCAGCGCCTGCAACAAAGTGGCAATGAACTCCTGAACCTCTTTGGGACCTCGTGGTAGGAGATATTCCTCGCACCAAATTTCAGCGGGGGGCCCATTCCCCGAATGGAAATCAAACGATAGAACTGTCTGTTGGCAAAAAAAAACATGACATAAATCCAACTTGAAATCACCAGCCGAATCAGCCTTTCCAAGACAAACAGGGTCCACAAATGGGTATCACTCGGCATCGAGGTGGTGGTTGCCAAGTTTCTCCCTTTTGCGCTCGACTGGGAAATTCCTTGGCAGAAGGTGTCATGGCGGGCTCATGGCATGCACCAACCATTTTGATTCAGGGGCATCATTTTCAACTATTTGATGCAAGAACTGATTGGGATTTAGAAACCATTGGTAATTTCTGAGGGGTCTACACAATTCTTCCACATCAGAAACACACCTGCCGCTGTACTGGCGGCGGCAGCGGAACCCCTACCCCGGTGTGGCGTGGCAATCTGATGGGACGTTGATCTCCGAGGTACGCTGTAGTTGAAGGCTGGCTTCCCTTCCAGCATCAGGTAAAAAACGCAACCTCGATTCACTGTGAAATCAGGGGCCGGTCTGACACTTTGAGCAGTGGGAAGCTAACTGACCAATGTATACACAGAGAAATACACATAGATTGGACATCAACATTTGCATTTACCTATTACATACATAAACAGAAACATATCTAAGTCATTCAACGATTTACATATATATATATATACATATGTATATGTATACATATAAGCATAAGTAAATCTGTATGTCTGTCTGTCTGTAAATTCGAATCACCGTAGGGCCCGGCCGGGGCGGAAGTGGTCTAAAGGTTATCCCATGGCTCATCCCACCAGGTCCATCCCGTCGAATGGGGCACTGTTTTGGATGGTTAAACTCGAATTGATGGTTAAGACGGTTAAGATGCTATTGGAGAATTTAAATATTTGAATTGAAAAGGCTTAGGCTTTGTCATTTGCAGTTTCTCATCGGGTTTAGGTCTGGGTCAAAAAGGGGGGGTTGGTGGAGTTGTAGGGATGGGGTTCAGGGTGGGAAAGTGCAGGAGACATCATTGCATAATGCTCTTAAGCAACCTCACTCTGCAGCTACAAAGTAAAAACATGCGAAGGACTTAACCAAACTATGGCCATGTATATATATATATATAGGTATATGTGTCATACATATTATATATATACACATGCAGACACATGCATAAATCTATGTGTATCATATAAATCTATACATATACTATGCTTTTGCCTCCGGTATCCATCTATCTTGCTTTCTATCTGCTTTTCTAGATACAATCAAGAATAATTGGGCAATGTCGATTGGCAAAGCAGGGGAAGCAATGGATTTCGACCCACAACCCTCAGCATCCAAGCAGCCCATGGACCAGCAATCAGACTTAATTTCCTGACAGCGGCGGGGAAACTACCTTCACTGTTGCCCAGGTGAGGGTAGACTGGCTTTCCTGGTCATTCATATGATTTCTATAGGGATCCACCTGAGTGGAACTCCAGTTTGTGCCATGGTGAAATAACCATCTCCCATCTCACACGAAAAGTTTGAACTCAGTAGGGTAGACCTGTCAGGACCACAGATATTGTCCCCGTTGAAGACTGTCCATCCAGAGTGGGTGTTCAATCCATTCTTCGCCCAACCAATATTCCCAACTTGTGATCCAAAATAGATACCATAGATTCCATAGATAGACATGGAAGTGTGCCCTCTGGTCACAAAATCATGGAACATCATCCATCTATATCCATATCATAAGGAATAGATATGAATAGATCGATGTTTTTACCGTTCACCAAGGACTTTCCCATGACATCGCCAAGGCTCAATGGGCCGCCCGGTGCTCGACATCGCCTCCCAGAATGGGTAACCCCAACTATAAGATATATCCAACTTATCCGAGACTTATCCAACATAAACTCTGGCTGGGATACTTATCAAGCAACTTATCGAACTTGGTATCAGTTTTCTGAATCCCCGCAGTTCGAAGGAAATGACTCTGAATTGATTCAAATCGATATCTATCTATATGCCATCCTTTTGCCTGGTTTACTTTTGCCCTGGTTTACAGCCTCATTCCTGGGACATCCCATCTTTGAATCCAGCACCAAGAATGGGGATACGGGGACACGCCGGGTTCCAGCAACAACTAGCTACTTTGTTTCCGAAAATTGGGTGCCCCAAAACTCCATGGTTGATCTTCATTCATTTCCTCTGCCCATCCCCCACTCTGGGACCAGATCATATCATATTGTTTGGCTTTATCCCATTCGATCCCTGTGACATTCCATTTCTTCCCGCATTGTAGCCATTGTTTTTCATAGATTCAAGCGCTGTTCTCCATGGTAACATTTCCCTGTTTTGCCTGGTTAGATCCCATACATACATACACACACCACATTACATCCACAATATGGTTCATTATATCTTCAATACTTCCCGATCAATGGCTGGTTTTACTTGGATCGACTTCAGTGCCTGTCTCTTCAACTCGGGCGCCATGTAGCTAGCGCTGCCCGGCAAGGGCCCCTGGGCTCGGAATTATAAAGTTCTGCGGGTTTTTGGAGGGGACAGTTTGGGACTTTCAACACCATGCTTTTATTTTTTTTTTTGGATCTTCTAAGATACTTGAAACACTAGTTCTTTTTTTAACCGTATTTTTGGGATTCATTGAGATTCACTGGGATATTTTGCCGGCAAACATGGGCTTAATATTTTGGCGCTACATACAGCGATCCAGCAGAGAAATGAGGATACGATCAAAGTCAAGCGACCTAAAAAACAACAAACCACTGCTACAGGAATGAAGTGGCCAACGCAATGGCATCGAGGGGGCTCCCATGGTCAGCTGCAGTCTGAAATCCCACGGTTTGAAGTCATCAGCCTATTAGGTAGCTTAATCCTCATGAGAAAAGCGTAGCGCATCATGAACTCCAGGATTCACCTTGAACATTCAATTTTATCCAGACGTATCGTTCGGGAATATCCATAAATAGACAAATAAGTATATAATAGATATATGTATGTACATACAAGTGTACATGAATGTATATATATATATATAGATAGACATATCCATGTTACACCCCCGGCTATGTCAAACTGCTCACAGCGGCCTCTGGGCGATCGATCATGATGTTGTCCAAGTGCAACCTGGAACTCCTTGGGCCAGAGATCTCTGGCAACGGGTTCAACTGCCGAAATGGACCATTTTGGGGAGGGGAATTGGATAATTATTTACATATGAGGATAAAAATGGGAAACATTTGGGATTTGGGGCATAAATAGAATGGTATAAAACCAATCAATATCAATATCTGGTAACAGTTGCGATTATCAAACCAACTCATGGGTATGAATCATAAACCATCATAAAACATGCGTGAATCAACCACCAGCCGGTTCTGGTTTGTAGTTAAGTGTAGGAAACTGGCATGTAGAAAATTGGCTACCCAATGACATTCCATAGTTTATCAGCAGCTTGCCCGGCTTGCCCACTGTTTGATAACCATTTGGGTATACTGCCTGGCTTGAGGCAAACCCATATCAACTGTTCATCGATGAATTGTCCGCTTTCAGTGGTTGGATCCTAATTTTGGCAGCTGTCCATTTCTGGGAAAAAATCCCGTTCATATTTGTATTGCTGATTATAGACATGTACCTGGATAGATTGAAATAATTCACTAACTTGAAATTGAGTCGTTTGGGGATGATTCCCCCTACCAACATTCCAGTGACGCCGCAGTGAGATCGTTATAAATTATCGTTCTGTACGTATATGTATTTAAACACACGTGATCCAATTATCCATTTTTGCACCCAATCCCCATCACATCCCCCAGATCTCCCCATAGGCTTCGCTGCCGCCAAGCCGCTGTGAGAAATTGCCAAGAACCATGTTGGATTCCACAATTCTCCTGGGCAGCCCGAACCGATTAGTTTTGGGGCTATAGATATCCAACTGATTCGTGGGTATAAAATTTGTACAAACTGCTAGTTCATCGGGACGTATGTCCAAACTTGATATATCAGATAAATGAAAAATGAAACAATAAAAAAATAGGTTGGATAATGCTGGATATCCAATATATGTAGATTTATATATATATATATATATTTATGGAAAATTGGAGATCAATGAGGGTATACAACCAACCGATACTGGGGATGTGAATGACTGAACATGTTGGCAACCGCTCCAAAGTCCCATGCTTTACAGATTCCTTTCGCCATTATCTGATGGCTATCACTTAGGGTATACCCCGTTGGAGAACCCAATGGTTTCCAGGATGTGTTCTTTAAACTGCGCAGGAAGATGGTGAGCAGGGAGAAGGCAAATGCGCAGGAAAACGAGGGTGGTGAAGTCGTCGCGGGAGGTGCAAGAAATGGCAGTAAGTAGATAGAGATAGGTGAGGATGAAGAGGAGAAGGACGAGGATGAGGAGGACGGATAACGATGAGGATGGTAATGGTCAAGGTAACGTTAAACGATTGAGGTTGCATGGTGTTGATGCGGATGGTGCTTATGATGATGAAAATGATGGTGATGCTGGTGACAAAGCGTACAATGCAGCGGCACCAGGGCTCCAAAGCGCACACCTGCAAGTCTTCTTCTACTTGAAGTAAGAAGACCAATAGCTCTCGCTATCTGGGAAATGTGCAAATCCCTATTTTCTCACGTTCTTGCGGTTAATACACCCATATAACACATATATATATATATAATATATTATCAGCCATACACCCATTTTCCCCCAATATCTACCATGTATGGTTGGGTCAATATACCCCAAGATCTACCATTTCCATCTATCCGAATCTATCCACTGATGGGATACCCATCCTGTGACGAACTCCATCGTCCCAGCGTCGTGTTGTCCAGGATGCAACTCTCGGGCTGGATGCAGCGGTGGATGATGCGACCCTCGTGGAGGAAGGCCCTGAGCGATATTTTTTTTTTTTGGGAAATCCATGGGGAGTTGGAACTTTTTGGAGCGTTTCAGGCTTTAGTTGATGTTTCTTTCTTGGGATTTGATGGGATTTTCTGAGATTTAATGGGATTTGATGCGATTAAATGGCACTTGATGGAGATATAGACACCCTTTAAAGGGCATATAGCCAAGCCTATTTTGCTATGTAATGTTCATATAATGTTGATCATCACTATTGGAGCTTTCAACAACCAGAATGGGTATGGAAGAAATCAATGGGTATTACAATGGGCACGCAATAGGGATGTAGTGTGGATAGATTGAGATATGAGTTGCAATTTCACAAAACCATTCAAGTGGGGACAATGGCGTTTCAAACCATGTGCTTGATGGGAAAATACAAGCAGTTTAGAGGGGTATTTTATGATGGATATCCCGATGTATGGCAGTTGGGGGAAGATTATGATTCTCAGACACAGCCATATCAGCATGGTGAAAGAAACTTGAAGATATCCGTGGATCTCTAGCCAACTATGGATTGTTCCAGAGCAAGCAGGTCTTTTGGGTACAATTTTGAGGACTGTCCAATGAACTCACAAGCAATAAAATCCACCTGTGGGTCCTAAGCTTCAAACACACAGATAGGTAATTGAACAGTTTTTTCTTTCCCACCACCAGTCGGGTATGGACATTCAAAGCCCTGTAGTATCATGGACAATTCTTGGGTGTTCAAGAACCTTGTGACAGTTCACCAGATGCGATGCACTGTCAGATGCGGGATCCACAGCTCATTTGATGTTGGGATGATCCATCCTTTACTCTCACATTAGCAACTAAGGATTTCAGCATCCCACAGCAAATGTTAGCAACCAGCAACCGGTCATCCAACCCCATCCGTGGCCGCCGTTGGGAGCCCCAACAAGGCGCTGAGGAGTTGGGAAATCCAGGCGAGCGCCAGGGAGACCTGAAGCATTGAGTTGGATCTAGTTTTCTGATGATTTGATGATGATTTATGGCATGTAAATTTTGATTTATGGCAAGTGAATGGTGTCAAAATTGGGTCGCGCTAAATTGGGATCACAAAAACATTTCCACGGCAGAAATCCCCAAAATCCCGCGGCTGCCGCGGCCTCCACTCCGGGCGACAGACGGCGCAGCGCTGGACTGGCGAAATGGCCTGGGAGGACTTGGAGTCGGGGACCTCCACCATCATATCGCATTGTTGGTATCACCATGATACTTACATTGATGCCCCAAAGACTGCTGGGTTCATATCCACATGTATCCCCACCATCTCTCTGGTATTGGTTGGTTGTGTCCTCACTATATTCCCCATCATCAATCACACCCTGGGTAAATGGTTATATGCCATTATATCATATCCTCGCTATGTATCCATCATCGTATGTTTAAAACCCAAATATCACTTTTATAATACATCGCTATTATATCCGAATTGTAGTTGGTCATATCCTCACTTTTCTCCCCACTTCATGTTGGGTTCATGTGGTAGACTCAATAATAAACTATCCCCAATAGAGCTCTTTATGGCATTGTGTATGCCCTGCTCTGACTGGGATGATGTAAAATATGACCCCCAGTCATGGCTGCTTAAAATGGGATGGCTCATGTCACTAGGTTTATCACACTACTAAATAGTCTTATGGATGTGGATCTAGTTTATAACTTTTAAATGTGTATCGCTACATCCACCATTTAATTCTGGGACTTCCCTTGCCGCGTTCCCGAAGGGACCAAGCCACGCAGTGCCATGGCGTCTGCCAGGTGTCCACCGGGGCAGAGCTGCGTCACCAGCGACACCGGCGCGCGGTCGCCGCCCGGGGCGCCGCCCTTGGCGACGAAGAGGTCCAGCCTTGGTGTCGACGTAGAGATTCGGTGTTTTCCCGTGAAACATGGTGATTTTTCACTGGATATGAGTATGGTTGACCGGAAAATATGGAGAGATCATTGGAATATCATGGGAAATATGATATGATGAACAAAAGGAGTGTGTTGTTTTTTTTCTTTTTGGATTCTGGGGGGATCCTAATGTTTTACCATCAAACATGCTGACTTGAATTACTGATGATGGCGTGGACGTTTAATGATCTTTCACCGTCAAACATCGGATTTCTACTATCTATGGATGTCTAGGTAGTGATGTCTAGTGACGATGGTTAGGAATCATGGGTTCTACCAGGAATAGTGGGGATGGGTCACAACCTATGATTTTCCCCGAGATTGTGGTGCCGAATATCTACGAGTCCTGAAAATGCCATCTTTTCTCACCAAGACGGGAGAATCTTTCAGGACATGGATGATATGGAAATGGATTGTTGCACTGTATCCCAATCTACCAAGTATCAAGCTTGGTTGCCTTATCTCTCCGGGTGACATCTGGCCCGCAATGGCCTACCAATGTCAGGAGGATGATCCAATGATCGGATACTTGCATAAAAAAACAACCTACTTACAGAATTTCTGCTGGTTCTTATGGGGGGAACCAACTCATGAATACCTCCCCCCTGAGATTATACAATTACTTCCAAACGAAATCCTGGTTTGGCACTGGATCCATGCATGACTTGGGGTCCCAAACGGTTGGAGGTATTTAATACGTTCAGGGTATGGGAGTTTTTCTGGTCAAGACCATCCTCCATCATGTTATAAACATTCCAAATTGCTTAGCTTCCCAAACACTGGTATGATCTAGAATCTACTATGATCTTACTACCCCCAACTATATATTTCCCACAGGGATGCAATTTTATACGACTTCCGGCTTCATCCCACCCCAAGACTGTGCCAAATGACACAGCGAGCAGGTTGGGATGCACCCCCAACTCCTGCATGGCTTTCAGCACCAAGACATCCATATCTGCCACGTGAAGCCTCGAGTCCACGGGGTTTTCGGCGGATCATGATCGGTGATGATATACCCATTTACTGTAGCAATTCTCATGCGTGTAGTAGTATATCCAGTATTCACTGTGTATGGTTGTTTCTATCCCCATTATATCCCTGTGATGGAGTTGACAATGTTCATCTGATCCATAGCTTGTTTTGTTTTTCTCCATAGGTGGGGACTATTTTGTATGGTTCCAGCAGTTCTTGTGGCGGGCTTTCCACACAGCAACACTACTGGTAGTCTCTCTGCGGGACATCCACCTGAGTCTGTGGCCACTTCTCTGGGGTATGCCCCATTCTTGGAAAACACACCATGTCGCATTGTTGGTTATATCCCATTCAATCAGGACTATGGCCGGTGATTGATCGTACCCAGAACCAAAAGATAACAACATGACACCCTTCTGAAATAGTGACACGTATCCGTTCTACCTCCATAATTGCTAGTGATATCCTCATGATATACCAATCATAGATCAGTTCTAGTCGCTTATATATGCTTATATGATATCATGTTCCCACCATAGCTACCCAGATGTGGCGTCAAAACATGGTAGCATTCGGTGTGGTCATCCCATACTGGAAATCCTTTTCCATACAGGTTCTTGTAAACATCCCTTTCTGAAAATGCATGATTGTATCTTCAGGAATTTTTTGCATACCAAGTCATGGGTGCTAATCTCCAATTTTTTCATGGAAATTCTGAAAGATGGTCATCTCCCAATTCTTCTGGCTGAATTTCTCCACCTGACCACCTGACCTCTGATCCAAGTGGATCCAAGTGACACCACCTGCCCTGTGCCAAAGCTGCTTGCGCAGCTGGCGATGCGCCGGGCATCCCACATGTAACCTGCGAGGCGAAAGCGGCAATTGGATCGGGGTTTCTGGTTGAACCAAAAAACAACTTGAACCAATCCAATGAATCAAGATCAGAGGGGAAACAGATATAGTGACACTACGTCATGCTAAGTACAGGCTCGAACATCGGCCAAAATCTCATTGATCCACCATGTTTTGGCAAACTGTCAAATATCCACGTTTTCCCTACAATTAAACCCATGAAAACGGGCTGACTTTAATTCCCATGTTGAGATGGCACTGGGGGATTCTCATTAAATTCTCACATTTATGCCAAACATCACATCACATTTCGTTTCAAAACCCGGCGTTGGGAATTATCATAACATGAACTGACGCATCCATATGAAAACCATCCTGCCCAATAAGTTTGGATTCTAATCGCAAAAAACCTTCTAAGAGTTTTCTGATCAATCACCATTTGCCGATCAAAACCAGAAAAATGGGTACACAATTTTGGTTTTGGGGTAAATCATAAAGCAACATAAATCATGAACATCATAAATCATAAAATTCATCAACATCATTGGTCCTGAAAATTGTCATCAAAATTTGGGATACAAACAATGGTACCCGGGTACCATCCAAACCCAAAAATGGCACCTGGCACGCTGGCGCCCAACAAATGCGGGGGACGCCGAGGTAGCCGGGCCACCTGCCGAAGGCACACCCCTACAGCCATGAAATAGTCCACATATATAAACATGTAATCTCATATCCATCTGCCATGTTTACATATATATATATATCTATTATACACAACACATCCATGTATGTATATACAATCATACACATACTGGGTAAATTGGTATAATATGGGATGCAAACAGGGTTTTCTCCGTTCTTATCTCATCTGGAGTGGATTGTACCGTCATGCCGTCTATATCAACTGGGACATCCAGGGGTACGTTGTTCTTTGTTTTGATTGGAAGGTGCTACTATTGGGTTTTAAGTTCAAATTCATAGTAGCACTAGTGGGGATATTTGACCAAATAAAACGGGTGTTTAAGCAAATCATGACCGGATTGGTGGTTGAACGACCTATCCCAAACATATTGGTTGATCAAATTAAATCACTGATTCAAAATTCCGCTATTGCTTGGAAGAGGACTGTGCGTTTTCCACATTTTTTTTTCCGATTGTGGGACGTTCCAAAATTGGGTCGGTTTCTCGCTGCAATTCCACGCATTGATTCGCAGATCGAAATCTTTAAGCGGGGGTGTGACCTTAATAGCGTTTTGAACTGCTGAATTTATCCAAAAATGAAGGCTTTGTACTAGAAGCTGCCGAGAATTGTTGGACCTTATTAGATCCCGGGACTTCAATATGTAAAAGATTCAATATTGCGGTACCATATGTTGGGACACGCCGAAATACCACCAGTCCCACCCTTGGAACCTCTATCGGCAATCGTTGCTCTGCACTTGGCATGCCCTTCAAATTTTGCCCCATTGCAACACATTGGAAACTTGATTTGTGGTGCTTGTAAAGATTTTGGCAATGTTTGAGCAAAACACAATTTGGGTTCGTGGAACTGTCACGTGTCTTCAGGAATAACTTTTAAACTAACGCGGGCAATCACGAGACAGTGCGGCTATCAATGGTATCACTTTGACAATATTTTAATTCAATGTCAACAGTGCTGCTGGCATCCTTGAACAACGCAATTTGTGGAACATGGTTTCCTGCCTTTTGTATGTATATATGGGTAGTCCCACTTTCAATGGATTATCATCATTTTCCCCAACAAATTTTGAGGGTTCACATGCCATTTTCAGGCAAACCCATAGCTTTGCATGCCGCGGTGTATATGCGCAAGTCGAAAGGTCGAAGTGCATGCTGAGTCTGTGGCTGCAGCCCTGGTTTCTCAACAGTAGCATACTTTTCACATTTCCCACAAGCACATGATTTAGGCGGCATCCAATATTTTCAAACATACCTAAAGTCCAAACATTGAGCAAATGAAAATTCAATTCTCTCACCGGTTGGTCAGGTGGTACCAAACCATCCTGAAGCATGGGTGCTAATTTTGTGTTGGCTCGGTTTGCATGTTCACAGCTTGATATTTCAATAACAAAACAAGCGATGCAGAAACCGCAACCGGTTCCAAATGTGTTCCGCTGGTCTGCTCAATCTCGGTTCGTTGAGCACAGTCAACGCGCATTCAGCCTGTTGCTGTCCCACTCACCGCCACATGCCGGGCGCCCCCGGCCGTATGCGAGTCGCGTGCAAGGTGAAGAAAACCTGTGCGCTTGGAGTTGCTGCAAGCGTGTGGTGCTTGGGAGCAAACCCTAAAAATCAATGTGGGGCACCACAAAAATCGGCATGCTTCTGAATAGGAAATCAAAGCCACTTCCTAGCACAGTGGAATGCACAATGACAGGGTCTCCCTTCCAATGCCTTCTGGTTGATCGGGTGCCAAGCTACTTCCTGTCGGCTGGTCAGGGTGACAAGGCCGGGCGCCCCAGCTCTGTCAGAAAAGCTCCCGCGCTAAGAGCGTGCAACGCGACTGAGGCAGCGCGGTGCTGCTAAGGACGTTTGCGCAGCAACTATTTGCAAGCCGAGCCCAGTGATGCGTGGTGGAAGCAAACAAACACAAGGCAAAATTGATGCGCTGCGCTTTGTGACTGCGACCTGCCACATGAGTTAGGCGCTCTTTGAGCTTTCATGAGATTTCAGCTGTCAGTTCATACATAGTAAAGACGACTAAAAAGACACGGCTCATGTGCAATGCAAAAGCAGTTCTCGACGCTATCGTTGGCGTGTCCAGTGCGCCCCCAATTGAAGACAGCGACCTGTCGATGTTAAAGATGCTGCTTGATGACTACGTTGTGCGTTCAGTGTTCTCTGATGTTCTCTGCTCTGCACATCACAGATTTCACTTCTCTCTGAACCTTTTGGTCTCGGTGATCCTAGAGCAAACCGACAAGCATGTAACATGTTTCTACTGTATCACCTCAATATTTGGTTTGTAAGCCTCTTAGGCGACACCAAGGTTAGATTGGTAGGAGATTGGATGCCCTTGTTCGAACCTGTCCCCGTTCAAGTCAAGTCACAGGGTCCGATCCTTCACCAAGCTTTCCATCGCCACAGTTTGGTACACAGAAAGAGATTTTAAGGATCAACATGGAACAACATCTCCCACTCTTTTGAGGCACAACAGTTTGATCGAGGCCGGGTGGGTTGCTGTAGACTTTGGACATCAGAACCGCGAATGCTTGTCAATGGTACCGATATATCATGATATACCCTAGTTGTTAGCACGTAAAATCCAGTTGATTATCATTGATCCTAAACTGCACGGTTATTTTGAGGGGCAACTGAGCTTTTTCGCTCACTCCGATTCGAGATATTTACCATTCCACGTCCCAAAGGAATCAACTTCCATATCCGTGGCCCCTGATGGAAGCCATAAATCTGCACTGCAGATGAGACTTTCGCTGGGCATCGATTTCCCCATCTATGGCGGATCAAAGTAACCCTGAGATTGAAGAACTAGAAACACCAGTTTCGTATTGGATCATGACTTGGGTTTCCCCACATTGGGGGGTACCCTCCAGTAAACCAACATAGATATGGAAACTCCATCAGCAATGTCTTGATCTTTAGATGAGCGGTAAAGCACCATTTGTACCCATGGCTCAAGGCTAAATCCCCCCAGAGCTCCTTGGGTGGATCCTCCGCGCTGAACTGCAATTTCAGCACAGTGGAAGCGTTCCCGGTGGAAGGATCTAACCTCGGTTCTTGAAGTGATGACAATGGATAGTGGGATGAGAATGGGATGGAATTTTCATGGATACCCCCCCTGGTAATCACAGGTTTCAATGAACAAATACACCATTTTAGTCACCAACGAATATGATCTAATATGATCATATTATGAGGGACACCCTGAAGAAATCTTGACCAAATGGTGAGACTATCAAGGGACCCACAACAAAATAGAACTATCTACTGTCCATTATTGTGTGTCCTGTCTGTCCCATATTTTTGTCATTCCAGTTTATGGCCATTGATCTCCCGATTTACACTTGGTTTTATACCCCGATTTCTTGAATTGCGACATTATTCAAAGGGGATATTTTAGACTGGCCTCCAAATCACTGATAATTGGAAGGGGGGGTTGAACCACTATTGTGGATAGTACAAACACATTGATCTCCAATTATCTGTATGGTTCCCATCATTACATTCAACTATTGAATGCTTATTTCATATCTGGCGGCACAATGAGTATATTCCACTCTTCTCCCATGAACTACAGAAATTGATCATTTGCTTCTTATCCCATCAAATTCCATCATTCTATGCTCATTCTATCACCCATTTCTGGTCCAGAAGCCACCAACTTTTTGGTTACAGTCGTTGCACAAGTCCCCTGGGGACGCCCCGCCGGTAGGTGGAGAGAGTGGCATCCTCACAGGCCTTGGTGAATCGGAAAGTCCAACTCGAAAGGACCTGGATGGGATCCCAAGTCCCAAGGAGATCCCAAGGATCTTTGGGATGCCAATTTGAGAAGTTGGGGATACCCACATCGTTTTTTTTGGAGACACCTCCAGGTCAGGACACTCGGAATCATTTGGGAGTTGAGTTGACCGAAATGAGAGATCTATTCTATCATCGCAAATTGATCATTCTAGATGGAGAACTTTGAACCCGCCATCATATCGGTTCTATATGGCCTTTTCTGTTGGTCTAATCCCTAATTCCATGGTTATATCTTCATTGGCGGTATAAGTTACATCCCAAGTTCCATTGGTCACATTTGTCATACTTGCTGGTTACTAGGATTTTCAAAACTAGAGTGTGATAATCCCATGTAATCCATCACTTACCAACGGGGTTTCCAACATATTGGATAGTGTACTCCATAGAAAACTCCATATAATCACCAATCAAAAGGAGCAACCCCCAATGCCCAGCACCCCTGAGATGCCTGCCACCAGGAGATGTCGATCGTCTGGTTTCAAGGCACAACTGCAGATGCGCGCCGCAAAGCTGATCTGAGCGTGGGGGGTTCTGAACAGTTCAACGGCTGGTTTTCGGGTTTCATGTGGCTTTTTCAGCAACAAGGCAACATGTGGTGATATAATTAGCATACCAGAATGAAATATGATGCGATAAGAATCAAATGATTGATTAGTTCATGGGATAAGAATGGAATATCCTAATAAAACCATCAAATGTCTTGTTTTTTTTTGAGGGTAAATATTGGCTTTCTAGAACTACATGGGGACAGAATGCAGATACAATGGGAAAAAGGAGCAGTTTTCAAGACCTGCTACGTCATCCCTTTATACTGATTGGTTGATAGGGATTCCATGTCTGATAATAATCCCCAATAAACCTGGTAGTACAAAGTAACCAGGCTTTTGGTCACTGCTCATATAGCAGCGGTTTAACTGGTTTAACGGCAGAATAATGGGGATATAAATGGGATATCGTGGGATGTAACCAACAATGCATAGTACAGGACATGTGTTTGCTTGGAAATGGTGCTGTTTTGGTGGAAATAGGTAACGTAGGCATTAAACCGGTCAGAAAAGGAGGATACACTAGTATATAATTAGGATGATGCGGAATTTTCTGGGATGTACTGAGATCTATCGGGAAGCTTGACACTTGATGGGGATACAATGGGGGCATGATGGGATATGACTAGGATACATCATCATCCTGGACTAAGTGGAACCCATTCCCATTTACCTTTTTGGAGATGATATAGGGCACCATTTCAAGGGAGAACATGCCCTAAACAGCTGGATCAGGGACACACCTGGAGTCTACGCCACACATTTCTGGACAGAAACCCTGAATTTTCCTTTTCTTGGCTACATCCCATGATCTCCTCATTGTAGATTATCCATCTATATCTTACTCATATCTCCATTTTATCCATTATCGTGGTGAGTTTTATACTCCTGTTTCTGGGCAAAGCTGTTTCCATCTTTTGTTCATTCCATCCGCTTTTTCATGGCGAAATCAATCATTTCCCACATGTTCCCAAATCTTTGATAATCAATCTAGATTTTGACATAGTTTTTCCCACATTTTCCTCAATTTCCAAGTTCATACATATTTTCCCACCATTTTCTCCAAGTTTTCATGGCAATTTGCGGTCCATGTCCGGCATCCCATTGCGGACTGCCGAACTCTGCCGAGCTTCTTTGCTTCGATTCGCGTTCACGACCATCACCTCCAAGTTTCGACCTGGATCCATCTTGGGAGATCAGAGAATTGGCATGCCGAAATCGGACAGCTAAAACATGTAAGGAGGATACTTACAACTATCTATACGTATGTATATATGTATATAGATATATATTACATGTTCACAGAACATCTGTATGTATATACATATGATATATGTATATATATATATATATTATGCTACATAACCATGGTCATAGCCGCAACTGGCTTCAACTGGCTCCCGCCATCGCCTGAAGCATCTGCAATGCAGCTAAACTGGGTGTTGCAGGCCAGCCCAAAGATCTCGGACGCTACGACGCCGTGGGCAAGAACCCTTTCTGGGGGATTTTCTATGATTTTCTGGTGGAAATCACATCTAGATATGATGTAATATGATATCAATGTGAACCCTGGATCTCTAGGTTTTGTCACAACCAAAAGGTTTCTGACCCTGACCATCATTTAGAATTGATTTGGTCCAATAATATCCAATAATACGTATATGTATATGTAAAAATATATTGAATTGTCACATGATTCAATGGAATGGTTCACGAAAAGGCGCTGGTTTCTTGCGAAAATGATTTAGCTGTGACAAGATGGAACTTGCATTTTCACGAACACTATCCATCACAAATAAAATGTTTCGGATGTAGTCATGAAAAATTGCTACAACCAAACTCCATGGTATGTTGAAACCTAGGAAAACCCAACTGTCTTCACAAATCGGCCATTCAGGCCAGGCTAAAATCCCCAGGTATCCTGTGAAATCCAAGGCTGATCCAATCAACATCGGTCGGATTCTTGGGATTAACTGATTCGCCGTCTGCGGCGCCTTTGGCACTGGTGGAGCTGCATCTGCGGAGCGACAGTGAAAAACACCGGGAAAAACCACGAAACTCGTGACAATTCTGTGCCTAGAGACCCCAAACAATGAAGGGGGGTAGGAAGTCAATGTACCAGATTCAAGCAACAGTAGCAGTAGCCATGGAACAGTAACCGATCAGGTTAGACGTTATCGCAAGTGCAGCCTTGTTTTGGTACAATTCTGCCGCTGCGCGGCTTGAGTAGATAGTTCCCCAAACAATGTGTTCACGGATTCTTGCAGATTTCTGATGTTTCTTTTCCGTCAGAAAGCGGCAAGAAAGTTGCAGGAAACCCGCGGAATTTCTGCATGCAAACATTGGCCTAACTTCGCTGTGGAACGCAATTTTTGGTCGTTGTTTTCCTGCAGGTTCTTTGCAGGTTTCTGATGGTTCTTTTCCATCAGAAACCCGCAAGAAACCTGCAGGATTTCTGCACCTAAACAGTGGTCTACGTTTCAAAGAGGAAAGCAATTTCTTGGGTGTTGTTTTCCTGCAGTTTTCTGACGTTTCTTTTCCGTCAGAAACCCGCAGGAAAGCTATAGGAATTCTGCACCTAAAGTTGCCCAATTTTCACCGGCTCATCAGGAACCCAATTCTTCGGTGCTGTCTTTGTGGAGGTTTGATGGAAGTTTCATGGAGTTTTCCTTCTCTTTTTTGCTGTTTTACCATCAGAAAAATCCATCAAACCTCCATCAAACCTGCATCACATCTGCACCAAACTTTTCCTGATATTCAAAAATCAATCAGGAACCCATGTCTTTTTTTGAAGCAACCAATTTTTCTAGACCACCTACACCAAGTTTTTTCAAAAAACATAAAAAACTTCAATTTCCCAGAACTCCCAAACCACCAACCCAAACCACCACGTAAGCTCATGTTGACTTATCATTATCATCACTAGTACTTCTATAGCCCCTCCTTTTTTCAGCCCCCAACAACACAAACCCCCAGCCCTTGTCGCAGCCATCGAATCAAACGGCCTCGCACTTCTCGCAGCTCCTCGTGCCGCAGCAAGTGCTGCTGACTTTGGTCGTCCAGCGCCAAGACGTTGCCGACCACCTGGCGGCTGATGGGGTAAATATATTACACGGGTCGTACTGCCAGATCATGCATACCTTTGATATATCTATCTATATACGGATATATATATATACATGTAAAAATTAGTATAAGGCTTTATCTCCCATTATAAGTCGGATTCAGTATTACCAAGGTCTACCTCACTTGTAATTTTGGAGTGGTAAACTCCGCGCAAATTAGGCTCTGCTTAGAAACATGGATCACCACCAAAGGTTGGTAGATTAATAAGTATATATGTATATATGTCTATAGATACATGGGAGTATATCTGTATACATATGCATGTGTATACACATATACATATAATCATATATATATATATATGTATATATATATAAGGTTTGAATTCTGACATTTTTTTGGAGTCCGAGGGTAGTGGGGTGGGGTCAAGTGCGAGTAAGAGGACCATGGGACGCAAGAGAAGGGGAAGACAACTGACATCTTGACTGGGAACCTCAGCTGGCAGGTGAAAAAGTGGAGGTTGAAGCTTGTCAGTTTTCACATCGAAGTCTCGAAGACAATTTGGATATTGAATCGAGCCCATGTGTCCATGTGTTACAAAAGAAGTGGAGAAGAGACAAGGAAAGAAATGTACGAGAAGAGAGCCACGCCATTTGCCTGACACTGCTTGAGACCGATTTTCATATCTAAATGTTTTGAGTTAGATCTCGAAATTGGGACCCTCCCATTCCACTCCTTGGAAATACCCCATCCAAAAATATGGGTCATTGGAGAGCATCATCAATAATCAATCAGCATCATCATCATCATCGTCCTCCTCCTCCTCTTCATCATCATCAATCAGGATCTTCATCTATTTTCCCAAGTCTGGTTGACAATTTGGAAAGCATCCGAAACCACCAGCCATTAACTTTCTGGTTTAGTGTGCCAATTTTTGGCTGGTGATATTCAAATTTCGTGTTGGCAATTTACCCATTGTTTGCTGTATTTGTTTCCCATGTGCAGATATTTTTGGCTATGATTCTTTAACAGTTCCAAGAAACTTATGGCACATTTCTCAGAATGTGGAAAATCCCAAGTAAAGACACCCTACCAGTTGGGGATATACATAATATATATATATATATAGATAAATACTGTATTAAGTACACATTTGGCTAATAATATAAACCATCCCATATTTCCCATACTATACTCTGGAACCCAATGATAAACTATCCCCAATATTGCCGTATATAGTATATATATATATATATGATATAAATGGGTGAGATTTATATCATCCCCGAATGGTAGGTTTATTAGTGGTTTCCCATATAATGCATTACTTTCGGGTATGTAGTCTCCGACAATTACCTATTCATAGTTGTTAATTTAAGAAATAACCATGGTGATTTTCTGTAGCTATGATACAACTTACCATTACCCATAGAATTATTTCGTCATGAAATATGAGCAACTATTGGCCAACTAAAAAAAACTCATTGACCCATGAAATTTCCAGTGTAGCCATTTCATTTACCCGGGGAAACCGGGGCCTTTGCTGCCCGAAGTTCACGTTGTGGAGACGCCAGACCCGGAGGTCGACCTAGGATGCCGTGGGTAAAAATGGTTGCCAGGGAAGCAAGGGAGCGGTGAAACCATTGGGGAAATATTGGAAAAATGTAGGTATAACATGGTATAAGAGCCATGAAACAGCCATGAAACTGAGGGGATTTCACAGGATTTTCTCTTCATCTGGGAAGGTAAATGTAGATGTAATATGGTAGGACACCAAACAAAATAGGAAGTTGGTGGTTTCAAGCCAAGTCATTGCTGATCATCCTAGGTAAGATCGAACATAAAGACCATGCTTGACACCACTATCAAAGATCAAGAAATACATGTATATTGGTATAACACCCATGAAAATGGGGTTTTCACATGGTAAAAACATGGATGGGTTTAAGCAATGACTTGGGGTTGTTCGGAGATAGGGGGCATAAAACCAACCGGTGGATGGGGATATAATGGCAATGGGGATACAAATGTATAATGCGATATGAACTGGGGGATTTGCTCTAAAACCATCCTTTTCGTGGGTTGGAAATATTGAGCTATACCCAAATGGTAGAGGACTCATAGTTTAGTTCACTATAGGAAGTACCCGAGATGATTTGTGGTGTCAAAAGCTAGGCATCATGGGCTGTAAGATACCATAAGTCTGTTGGAGAAAATATTCATTTCTTGGACATTGTTATGCTCTAAACATCCTGATCTTCACGATTCACCACCTGTGATCTGTAGCAATCCTTACTGTCCAGCATGCCCATCGCACTAAAACACATGTAGTCTTTACCCACAAAAAGTAGTGACAATATCACAACATGTGACATTCAATTTCACCATAATCATGTTGGCTTTGTCTAAACATGGGATACCCTAACATGAACTAAATCCTCATGTTTCGCATAGATTTTCGGAAACTGGATTCATTGGGGACTCGTCGTGCACCGTTTCGGACAAACCCATGTCATGATGTTGGGTATTGACAAACTTCCTGATCTGGTATTCAAATTTTGAAGTACATAGCTATCTGTATCACTACTTGGGGGTGCATTTCCACTGATAAGTGGGTTATAATTATACAACCATAGTTGTAGGGATTATACCTCGCCTGATGGAGGTGAAAAAAAACATAGTTCTACCCATTAAAACCCATGAAAAACCCTATTTATACCATAGTTGTTAATAGTGACCCCACGGAAACCCCACTTATACCATTAATGTATATTGATGTGTTTTACAATATCAATAAAATGGTAATGGCATAACCCCATTCATACCCACCACTTGTAGAGGTTTATACCACCACTCTCTGTGCGTCCCACTCATCACCCGTGGGGTCTCGATGGTCTGGTGGGGCGAAACGGGTAGCGCACAATGGGGATATCATGAGGATATGCTGGGAATGAGTTCATGGTCATTTTCATGATTGTGAATGATGGTTCTGAATGGCTATATATATATATAAATAGATATATTGCCATTGCCAGGGTCAAAACATGGTATACGCTTTATGGCCATGGTCCTCCATCCCATACTGGAAATCCACACATGGATTAATCCAGATCTTGATGACAATGGATGATCATCCCAAGGACTATGGGTGGGAGCAACCCTGGCTTTCGGGATCATTTCCCTGATTTTGGGATCATTGTAAGTGGTATAACTGCAGTGAATCTCGGGGATCATGGCACCAATCTTGGACAGCCTTTTTGGGATAGCCAGCTGGGGGACGAAGATAACCATGTCAAGTGGGGATCGTCATTAGCGGATTTATGCGACAAAAGGACAAACTGTTCCACAACGGGGGGAATATTTCAACAAAACGTGTGGTCCGAATGGGCATCTGCTCCACAACAATAAGCAACAATAGCATAGGATATGAAACAATTCAGCAACAAGACTGGAACCCATAGTTCCTAACGTGGTAGATGGGAAAGGTTTGATCTTTTCGCCCGATTGAGACTTGGCACTGAAGCCACTGGGCTCCACCAGAACCATTCGAACATCCCAAGAACTGGGGTTGGTAAATGTCCTAATCTATCAACCTCAATATCACTGATGTCGGTGAAACCATCAGTGAAACCACCCATTTGGGAAGGGTTTATAGTACCTATTGATGGTTGATGATTGTTTTACCAACATTCTTCATGGAGGTTTTACCACCATAGCTGTGGAACTCATGGCACTCTCCGCCTCCGGCTCCGGCGCGGGCGACTCTGGTGGCGGCGGCGGCGGTTCCTTTGGGGGCGACGACAAGGTCTGCGACGAGGATCCCACGGTCGCCTCGGGCGATTCCTGGAAAGTTGTGCCCGAAATGGGAGTATGAAACAAACCATAAATGGGGTATATAGTATTCGATATTTATGTAGTTTTACATATATTCATGTAATATCTAACCGACACCTTGATGATATGAGTTTCTCAAGAAATGGTTTGGATCTCCCAAAATTGCAAAATCATCCCGTGAGTAAACGGTTGGATCACCATTTTCCCAAGCAAACTTGCTAGAAGTTCGCGGTAGATCCAACGTTGTTGGAACATATCAGATTGTACCGATTGTATGAAAGCATACAAAAGCTATTGTGGTTGGATATATCTAGATGAAATATACATTCTATATCAGGATGATCCACAAAGCTAACTGTGGGATTTTGACTGGATCTATAGTTGCTGTTAGGTAGGTGGGGCAAGATATACCAACAAACAAGAAATGTTAGGTCTCTTCCTGCACGAAAAACACACACACACACATATATATATATATATACATCACATTCGAATTATATCCACATCATATTCCCAGTATGGTTGGTTTTGCCAAACAATACAGTATCTATTCCCCCATCTGTACAACTAATTTATACTCCTGCATTTGTGTAGCAGCAAACAATCCCTCTAGTGAACTCACCATTTTTCATGGTAAATCCGACATTTTCAACCACACCCAAATCATTATCATATGAAACAAAACATATATACACATACACACATATATATATATACACATATATTCCGACTATTCCCTTAAAACATATATAATTATATATACATATATATATATATAAACTCAATATCCTCATCAATATTCCCATTTCTCCCATAAATGAGGCTACTCAACTCTCCACTTCTCCATCGGGGCCTCGCCTCCGCCACTGGTGCCTCGCAATTTGTTGGGTTCTATGATGTTTCATGTGAGATTCTGGTTGTATTTTTGGACCCCCCCAAAATGGAAGGAAACCAATGGACATATCCAACATATCCACACATCTTCCAAGCAGTCTATTATTGGGAGCTCCATGATGAAAATAGAATGGGATTCTAGATTCAAAATCAATCATGATCACCATCTTTTGTTGGTGACATCCAAATTTTCCAACATATCCCACGGAAATGTGCCAAGTCCAGGAATTCCTCCAGCCCATAGCGCCTCCACGGACGTCGCCTCTATGGGCTGGGCCACGTCCTCCTTCTCCTCTAGATCTTCGAAGTCGAACATCTGCAGATGGAGTTGTTACAGGGGCCGTGGGCACAGTCCCTACAATACTGGAGGAACATCGAATGAACCTGGGATGAACATGGGATGAACATGAGATGGTTTTGGAGCAACTTGAACAAACATGGATCCTTTGGATAGAGACAGATATCATGGGGATTTGACACAAATGGACAGACCATGGAATGGACACATTTTGCAGCAACTTGCACAGGAGACCCAAAAATCATCAGGAAGACCCAAAATCTCATGGTTCAAATCTTTATTTTCTCATATTTTCCCTATTCAAAACAATCATTTTTATTGGGTATCTACAGGCCAAGGTTTTTCCTGCATGAACAAAACGTTCGGGTCCACCAAGATGATGACCCATTTGTTAGCATGGCTGGCTGGGAAATGCCCTATCCTGGGCATCGGAAAATCATAGGAAAATATGGAACAACTCCACCATAAATTAAATGGAAGTTTCGAGCTGGGAAGATCATCGAATTTAGCCGTGGATTTGATGTTCAGCAAGCCATGTTTTTCACCTGTCCAATCATCCACTCCCCCGCCTTCTATTCCACTTGGGTCCCCATTGCGCTGTTGAAAAATGAAGATCTTTTGATATCTTTTGTGGGCCATTTGAGTATGGGATTTGATGGTTTTGAGCCACAGCGGTTTGTCCGAAAACAAGTTTTTGCCTTCATTGCTTCTATCTTTTGGTCTCATTTTTCATAGAAATATCGATGGCCATAGATTCATGGGCGCATTCCTACTGTCTGGACAACGCCACATCACCTTGCGGTTCATGCGAGCAGTTCTGCTTGTTCTGCACATAGTGTGGCGCTCTCTGCGAGAGGGCACCCCGTCTCGATCAGAAATGTCTTCGGTAGTGATACTTGCGTTCCATGGCAGGAAACGTGGGAACCTGAATCTCTACAGTAGATCCTATGGTAGTGACCATC
Organism: Symbiodinium sp. clade C Y103; assembly: GCA_003297045.1. Taxonomy (NCBI): domain Eukaryota; class Dinophyceae; order Suessiales; family Symbiodiniaceae; genus Cladocopium; species Cladocopium sp. clade C. Next base: position 251,676 of record BGPT01001075.1, read on the forward strand.
ACCGGTGCAGAAGGGATGGAACCCACTCAAATTCAGACATGCACAACAAAAAAACCTACCAAGTTGCAACTTGCTTCTTCTGATACCCCATCGAATTATAGATATATATTATATATATATCATACATATATCCACCATAAATCCAACAGTTTTTTTCCCAGTTTGAAACTAATCACACCAATTGGGGGCTGCTGTGTCGATGTTTCGAATCGTGACATCCTCGACAATGACTTTCTCCATTGTGTTGATCTGCTTGCAGCTTGTGAACCATCGGCAGTGAAATGGGGCCCAGTCGGCTGCGTTGTCCATTTGAGATCCCCACTTTTGCTGATCAATTTCGGGCTGTATCCGTAACTGTTCATATCCTCTCAACCCCAGATTGATACTGTAATTAAGATGGAATAGCCCCTGGGTGTGCTTTGAAGGGCCTCATTTTCAAAACTCGTCGCGTGTTTCTTCGGCATCACGTTCCATCAAGTTCCCAGCGTTTTTTTTTGCACTGCACGCCTTTCCGGAGACCTCAAGGGTCGGAACGGGACCTCAGCCCGCGCCTGTGGGACAATAAAACGGCCATGGGCGCGGTATCCGTCCCTGGGGCCCTTTTGGGGCCAGGGAGGGGTTGAGTTTCTCGCATGGCATCAGGACCGAGTCAAAAGTCACAAGTTAGCACCAGAGTTGGAACCTTTGATTGATGTTGGTTGGGTGTTGATAACTCCAATAACTCTGGTTTGTGAATGTTTATGATACTTGTAGCTAGAGTTTAGGGAGTTTAAAAACTAAGTGTTGATGTTGGTTGGGTGCTAGAGATTCCAACTTTGGGGTGGCCAAACACACTTGGAAATTATGGAGAGATTCAGCAGTGAAGCTGCCCGAGACAGAGACGACTTTCACAGTTGATGACAAAAAATCGAGTGCCAAGATCTTGGGGCATTCTCAGATAATTTTCATTGAAAAATGATTAGTCATTCCATTTCTTGACTGATTTCTCGACTGGGGACATGGTTCACAGTTCAAGCATCTTTACATCGCTTGGTTTTGGATGCCACACACCTACATGAGAAACGCTTGGAACGCCAGCCACCAAGCTTGAAAATTCGGAGGAGACTTTTTTGGGGGTTACATGCGGAGATGTTGGTGTGTACCTTTACAAAATGACCGCTTTTGGTGGACTTGCTGGTGACATGGGTACTGGCCCATGGGTTTCCAAAGCCACTTGTAAACTTGGATGACATGAAAAATCACAGGGTTTGACGTGTTTTGACCCATCCATCCCCATTATTGCTGGTTCTACGCAGGCTATGATTTGTGAATATCCTCATTGTGGCCAATCTTAGATACCACGCAACAAATAAAAGGATTCCTTTGATTCCTTTGGCTGGTGAATTGTTATATTCCCTTATGGCAAACAATCAAAACGCACCCCCAAATTATTTCGCCTCATTTAGTATGAATTATTTGGTGACAAATTGAACCTTTTCCATATTTTTGCGGGTCTTCAAGGTATTTTCAACAACTTTTTCACCAAGGTAACCAGGCAGTATCCAGTTCTTTTTTTTTTAAATCTCCCCCCTAGGGTCTCCTATCGCCCGGTGGTTGCGCCGAAGAATTTTCATCTTTACACTTTACACGAAAATCGATCAACTCCCATGGCATGTTGGGAGCCTTTCGGAGCCGAGGAGCCTTTAGGAAATCCTTGGCTCAACTAATCCTGGGTGGGATGGAGCATCTAACTGGTATCCATCTTGATTCACATGTACATGATTGTACATGTCATATACATGTATATATATATAATTATATACATATTATTGACAATATATAGTGTATAATTACTGTTGTCTTTTAGTTTTAACGAACTCATGGCATGAAAACCAAGGATGAACCAGTGATTTCTGCCAGAAAAAAAAACGCGCATCGGCGGATTTTTGCGTCCAACTCCACATCCAGGTGGTGCTGCGAATGCATCAAGCCTGGGGATGGAATTTGTCGCGACCCAAAATAGATCAAGGGACCACAAATTTTAGGTCTATTTGTACTATTCACCATCAAATGCTTGGGGTACTCAATTTTGACTCATACACAAATATATGAGATGATTTGAGCATCCGAAAATGACCCATTAATTCTGAGCTTCAGCTGGATATCCTTCCTCCGGGTCTGTGAGTTGGGAGTCCGTGGAGTTAACCCACTGGATATTCTGACAACCGGCAGACCACTGATTCCTGTCTTCATGCAGATCCACAGACTTTAGTCATCTTGACCATGCCAATGAAAAAAACTATTGGCAAGACTCAGATGTTCTATTCCCATGCTCCTGTCTCAAACATCAACATGCCCAAGATGTTCTAGCGGCACGCACGAGTACCTCACTACATCAACCAATTCCCCAAGATCGCTTTTTGTACGGGTGTGTTTCCTAAACTGTGCATGCCCCCATTTATTGCTTGTTTGTGGCAAATTTAGGAGAGAAAATTTGGTAGAGAAAATTTGGTAGACGCTCCTGTAGATGTGGAAAACCCTCCATTTGTAGATCATTCTCCTAGGGAAACCATTGGTTTTCCACATCTTTTTGCATGTTTACCTAGGGCCCTAGGGCACCCAAGACGAGATCCCCTGGCGCCAACCCCCAGGGCCAGGCAGCTACAAAGGCGTCGTCCCAGCGGCTGCCGTCGTCCGGAACCTGGAGAAATGGGGCGTACAATGCTGATACACATGGTGACATATGTGCGCATATATCTATATACATATATATATATATATATGGACATGTATATATAAAAATGTGTGTATATGTATGTATATATCTATATATATATATATGTATATATAAATACATAAAACGGTGATGCTGTATATACATGATTGTAGCTGGTGATATGTAGTTTGACAAAGAATGGATGGGGTGGCGACCTTCCTCCAGGACAAGCAAGAAAGAACCATTGATATCACATTCCCCTTTTCATCCCGTTATCTCCCCACTATATCCCCATTGTATCACAATTCCTATCCCTATTTGTGGTTGGTTCCGTCCCAACAAAAATATATCAACATATATCAACATTTCCAATTTGTTAGAGTATTCCCATCTCCCCTAATATTGTATATAAACACCTCCAAAAAAGCATGGTGGATGTCGGGGAAACAAACACCCGCCTCGCTGTAGCACTGCAGTGTGGCCGAGTCGTCCAGGTTGCTCAGGAAGACCTGGACGTCATCGCTGTCGTATGGTCAAAACGTTGGGAAATTAGGCCGACTTACCCATAAATGCGGATATTCCATAGTGTTTTAATGAAATCTTATGAACATAATGATGTTTCATGTTTTTTTTCATGGCATTTTGTGGATATTTCGCGATATTTCAACCAATGTTCGAAACATCAGCTACTAGCGATAGCCCGTTATCCACCCACAGAACCCTCATAACTTTTGGCGGATTCCGCCCATCCACAAGGCCTTCGCAAAGAGCGAATTCTCTGCGATGGGGCCGAAGCTATGGACCACCTGTGGTGCATCAAAATAACTGGTTTTGAGGTGAGAAATCTACTGAAATCTTAGGAAAGTAACAATAAACCACCCATATTTTCATTTTGATACCACCCATTGATGGTAAATTTGGGGATGGTGTACTATTGCTTTTCCAACATAAAAAAAACATGGTAATGAACAATAAACAAACTGGTTGAACAAGGTTAAACATTCATGGCACAATGGCTTTCCAAAAATTATGGCTGAGGTGGATAAACTACCCTTAGTTTACCATTTGGGAGTCTAACCCAAAGAACACATTAACATGGAGTGATCTGTTTTGGGGTAAACCTGACATTGTCAATCTAAGGAACAGTCGGAACTCCAGAACTCCAACACGGGGGCAGGAACGTACCCCTGGCGATTCTAGGAAAAACATGTTGAACAATGACCAGGTCTTGCAAGATTTCCCTCATTTTTTGCAAAGAATGAAGCCATGATCTTGCCTGAAATAGGTTTACCTAGCAGAACACGAGCGTGCATGAATAGTGCATGATTCACGATACCTAGCAGGTCACCTTTTGTATTTATATACTGTCCCTTCAACCTTCGACACCTTCGACCCTTGGAATTCACAAGATCGACTATCATATCACCACAGAGTTTGCATCCGAAAAACATAGGGGAGAATTCCCACCAACTCCCCAGTTCTGTTTTTCCATTGGACCCATTGGACGTCGGAGCTTGAGGGTTTTCCCCATCCCGTGGAGCCCGCCTTGCCCTCTCGGAAGACGAGGACTTCACCTTCCTGAGCACTGGCAGTGAACTTTATGCCCGAAATCGCCAGGGTTCGCTGGATTCGGCAGGTTTCATGCTGGTTTTATGCTGATTGATCTAAATTTATCTGGTGGTGTTTATACAGCTTTATACATCGACATTTGTTTCTTGTTCAGAGATTCTCCAGAACATGGGGTCGGTTTCGGTGTTGTACAAGTGCTGTTTCGCTGTTGTGTATAGAAGTGCTGGTGTCAGTGCTGAAACTTGGTGGGTCGTTTCCCTCGAAATCTATGGTGAGGGTTTGCAGTACTTCTCCTACACAAGCCGATACGGATGGGCTGATTACAACCAAAGAAGGGCATTTGAGCGTGAGTTGCTTTTCACCGCTGGCTCGAATGTCACTTACATACGTCTCCCGCATTCTAAATCGTAACGGCCACGTCTGATATTCGCATTGCATTTCAGCGTTGTGCAATCCCATGAGAACATATGAGAACTACTGGTGCTTTGAACAGAGAAGAGTTCTGAACCAACTAGGTATCTGACATCCCCAACTCAGGATAGAAATTCAAGAATGTTTCACCAATCAGATCTCACCATTTTCAATGTCTCCAGATGGTCCAATATTGGCATTTAAACACATCCTTACCGCCCTCAACCTACCACCATGCCTCACAGCCTCTCTCAATGCATCGCCGGTGTGCGAGCCCAACAAAGTTACCCCCATGTTAGGATGGTCAAATAGCTCGAAACAATATGAAACAACAAGAAATTTCAATGGATGGCTGAAAAACACTCATTTAATGGGATGCATAAAATTCGCAAAAAACCATGGAGAATTCTCCCATACAAACTGATAAATCATTGAACCTCAATGGAATTTTTCGGATCAACGAAACCCAGCGGTTGCGTGGCTCCAGGTACTGGGCACCAAGTCACATCCATGGCCAGAGTGGCTTGGCTGTCCGTTGACAGCAGGAAACCATTCTCCCCTTGAGCTCGGCAGGTACCTGGCCAAGCTGGTGGCCTCATGGCTTGGAAATCCCTGAGCCCTGGCTATGTATATCATATATCGTATCTCATATATATATATATATATATATATGCTAGCCCCCCCCCCAGGTCCACCATTTTTGCATTGTGGCTGGTATTTGCAGTGTTTTTCCCTAATTTTCTAGCAAAAAAATGGCATTATATTTTGAAGTGATTTTCAGGTTTTGCATACTTTACTGTGATGATGTTTAAGATGATATGTGTAGATACAATGCTGTTTTTTACTGGTATTTGCAATGTTTCTGGATATTGTATTGTGATCTTGACGAATGGATATAGTCCAGAGATTACAAAAATGGCAACGGCGCTGTGGGAAAATGCAAAATTTCAGGATTATGTACCATTTAATATACCTTTAATATATACCTTTAATATATCTTTAATATAGTATACCTTGAATATACCTTGAATAAAAGTTGTAGCT
>BGPT01001075.1:259120-279876 GCA_003297045.1 Symbiodinium sp. clade C Y103
AATCTTGGAATCTTGGAATCTTGACTTAGGTGATTCCAAGATTCACCCAAAGAGTCCTGTGCAAATCTTGGAATCTTGGAATCTTGGAATCCAGCATTCACCCTAAAGTTGTACAAGTATCTACGCGTATTGGTTGTACGCGTATGTACGCGTATTGGTTGTACGCGTATNACATTAAGTCTTAAAACAGAAATCCACACAGAAGATATAATATTATATATATATATGATAACCCCCTTTGACCAAAGGCCGCAAAAACTGTAGAAAAAAAACAGTTCAAAACCAATCCCCAAAAATGCTGATAAAACAATGCAAATACCATGGAAATGACCTTGAAGGTAGACCTGTGGGGGGGGTTACCATATATATATATATCTATGTCTATAATATCTATATCTATATCTTATATCTGTACAATGGTACTTTTTTCATGGCCATGTTGCATTGACAAAGGGTACCTGCAATTCTAATCTGATATTGATGCAAATTTTGCTCTTGGATGAGAGGAATCTCCTGCATCTGGGGCAACAATCTGCGAACAACTGGGATATGACATTTGTGCTGTCATCAATATGACGCAGTGGTTTATCCAATTCATTTCATCCAGTAGAAATATCAACTGAGATCGGATCAAAGATTTCTGGGCCGCCAAGGGGCCGCTGGGTAGGGCAGGTGCCATGCCAATCCAGAAACCATTCGCAAAGGTGTGGTCCTGGATATCATCCCGGGATCAAAGATCAGCAGCATGGCGAACCACATAACCACGTGGGTGTATAACCATATGTATATATATATAAATGTATATATCTGATACATATATATATATATACACAGTATATTTATGGTATATATATATATGATATTTATGATATACATGTTATGTGTGATATAGTTAATAACATGGGATATAAACATTAATCAACAAACCATTGGATATGACGGATCTCCACCAAACTGCTGTTCCCCTTTTGATGGCTGGAGTCTGGTGGCTTTCGTTGGGATATCTGGACCATGTTGGATGGTTCACTCTCTTCAAACCCAAATGGCTATGGATCAAGAAACACTCGGCACCATCATGTTCACACCCAAATAGCTGGTAGATTTTCATCCGCAAATCCCAATTCTTGTGGGCAATAAAAACTACGAAAGAAGAGAACCCATTGCAATCTAGCAGTTTGCTGTGGAAAACAATCATTCTTACTAGGCAAAGCATCTACCTTCTGGGGGCCATTTTCCACAGCGACGGGTAGATTACCAAAGAGTAACGAGCAAAGATAAGTACTATTCTATAGAATCCATCAACTTTTTATCCCTGGAATTGATGCCCCATCATTCTCCAATACCCTTTGATAAACTAACATAGCTATGGAAAATCACTATTTTAATCGGTACATCATCGAACTAAACGGTTCGTTTTCCATAGCAAACTATGCCCGTGGGTAAAGCCCAGTGGATGCCCATTTTATCCCCATTATCTTCCGTTGTCCCATGATATCCCCATTGTATCCCATTAGATTCTCATTATATCTCCATGTTCTATTAATTAATCCATGATATATACCAACTATATTCCCATTATATCTCCATTATATTAGTTATCCTCTGGTAAACTAACATAGCTATGGAAAATCACAATTTTCAACGGGAAAATCAACTATTTCTATGGCAATTTTCAATAGCTATGTGGCTATGAGTCAAAACCTTGGTACCCAGTGAACATCAAAATAGCTGGTAAATGGGATGTTCATCCCACTAAGATGGATACTAATAGGTCTTGACCCATCCCCATGTAACAAATTACCAGATGGTAATCCATCTGAATCCCACGATAGCCCGCCCCTTCACCGAAAACGTCGAACCGCGGCACATCCGCCGCTCGCCGTGTGAGGCCGAAACAGATCACGCCCGTGGCGGTCTTGGGACAACAGGCCACGCGCACCACAGAGTTCCTGGTGGATCGTTGCTGTCTGGGCGGTTTTTTTGGTTGGAATTCCCAGGGTTTTTATAGTTATAGAATTCCCCACGTAAGTAAAATTATATCTATAAGTTATAGTTACAGCAAGAAATAGGTAGGGGAGTCTGACTGTAAGGATACATATATTTTGTACTGATCTAATCATGATATCCATATATATATATATATATATACACATCTATATCCACTATGATATACCAGACGATACGACATGTATATATGTATATATATATGGCTATGAGTCAAAACCCTGGTACCTAGTGAACATCAAAATAGCTGGTAAATGGATGTTCATCCCACTAAAATGGATGATAATAGGTTTTGAACCACCCCCATATAAGCTCAAATTTATCCTCTGGTAATCAAACATGGAAATGGACAATCCACAAATTTACTTCGATGATTTTCCCAGCTAGAAACCTCCATTTAGTTCAGGGATTTTCCAGCCATGTTTGACTACCGGTGAGTATCCATAAAATTAGCTCCCATTCTCATACCGCTGTAGAATGATATCCCACTACGTAAGTATCCCACTATATACATACATACATACATGCATGCATGCATGCATACATACGTACATACATTACATTACATTGCATTGCATTGCATTGCATTCCATTCCATTCCATTCCATTCCATTACATTACATAACATACATATATATAAAATTATATATATATATATGTATCGTCATATTTATCCCAGATGTTTATCACAGTATCCCATATGACCATTCCATTCTCTGGATCCATCCGTCTTCCCCGGCGTTGCACCCCATCGAGGTGGCGTGGGCGTCGTAGCTGCGCTGCTTGCCGTCGGACTTGGAGATCTCGCCGTTGACCATCACCACGTTGGTCCACAGGAAGTCCTAGTGGCGCTGTTGGTGGGTCCCGTTCCCAAGGAATCCATGAAAAATAGATGATGGTTTTCATATTCCCCAATCATGGTTGATTTTTTGGGGTGTAATACCCCTTTGGGGTAGCCATATGAGCCATATATTGGGAAAAACATGAGGATTTAATGGGTTCACCCATTAAACATCTGGGTTATATGAAAATAATCTATCTATTCCCCAATCATATTCAATATTATTTTCATGTATCATTCTATCATATATTATATGGATTACCCTCTGGTAAACTAACATAGCTATGGAAAACCACCATTTTTTTAATGGGAAAATCCACTATTTCTATGGCCATGGTTTCAATAGCTATGTAACAAATTACCAGAGGGTAGATGAAAATCACCGAGGATATACAGCAGCAACACGCTTGGAAACCTGCCTCTTCGGGCACAGGTCGGAAGACCTCGTCCACGTCGTGGCAATCGACTTGGACCTCTTCCTGAGCGATGAAAAAAAGGTGAAAACAGCAAGGGTTTCCAACACGTTTTCATTGGGAAAAGGTTAGGACAATCATCTATGTTATGGGAAAAGATAGGAAACAACTACTTTTTATGGGAACACACAGGTTTTAGTAGGAACATCTCGGAAAACTATCTATAGATTGGGGATTTAGTGCCGTAATATGGGATTTTACCATGATTAGAAATGGCTATAAATGCTTGTACACCTGCTTTAGGGAACTTTATATACCAGCAAAAAAGGTCGGCATCATCAATAATCACTGGATAATTAGCGAACGATCTCAATCAGTCTCAATCAATAGATACATGAATGAGGATATCAATATTGTGAGGATAATCCATAGACTTGTGGAGATCACCAGGACATATGCAAGGAAAAGTGCTTATACCAACCATTGATGTTTTTTTTGCGACGCTTGGCCGGGCTGTGCACTCAGATATTCTGATAGGCTGATACCCATCTCCGCTAGCACTAGGGCTGCATCACTACAAGGGTACGGCCGTTGTCTTGTCAGTCCCTTTCCCAACACGTGTCAAAATCCATCTCAACTCAACTTCTGACTTCTGAGCAACGCGTTCCCAATATTTAACTGGCTGAATTCTGTGAAAAAATCACCACCCTGAAGAGTTGGGCCATTTTGGGCCGGTTACCACAGTCCTAACCATCATTTCATTTCTTGGGATGTCCTACAGTGACATTTCCAACCCCAATATGGCGTAGCCCCAACCGACGGCCTGAACTGGTTCTTCCATCAACTTGGTCAGGTCATGCAAGGTCTTTTCCGTCATCGACTTGGAACTTCTCCTTTCCAGGCGGCTGCTGGTTTTGGACAACACCAAAGATATGGGGCGAGGATACTTCCTCTTGAAAGACATGGAAAAAGTAGGACATTGGAAAACTGTTTACCCATGATTGTAGATGGCATGGAAAGGGTGACCTTGGATGCCCTTTAAGATCTCCCTTTGTTTCAATTATATGACTCTTGGCGCCAACGTTTGAAGGAGCGCTTGGTCTGTTTCATGGCCGTGCAATATTCGCAGAGTGAAGACCCTTGAACATCTGTAATCATTTAGCGGCAGTGAAAACAAGATCTCTCGCTTCTTGAAGGTTTTGGGGTCGCAAAAATAAAGGTGAACTGAACTATTAGTTTCTGTTTTTTGCTCGACATGACAACACCGCAATGCAGGTCCAGTTTTCTGGGTTTCATCCTCTGCATATCAAGATGCTATTGACATCACAACTATATAAAGGTTTCATCAACTGTGAACCCTCAGTTCACCGATCTCTCGACCTTTCCATCCCAGCGTGCCCGTGCCTTTCGTACTTATTCTGGGGCGGCAGCATGGTGCCACTTCCTTGGCTCTGATGGGGACACAAACCTCCCCATGTGATGACCACCTGATGATTGACCTGATGATTGGACTGATGATTGGACTGCTGCTGCTGCTGCTGATGATGATGATGATGATGATAATGATGATGATGATGATGATGATTTTGATTTCAAACTCTTTTCGGAAGAGTCCCGTATTCATCCAACCTGATGTGGCCGTGCCAAGTCTCCCAGACCCTTTTGTAACTAATACTTATTATGATCCCGTCAGTCCCATCAGAAACTTGTCGTAAACCAAGTTGTATCATTTATTTTGCGCGCTTCCATAAGTCCACTTTTTTGAGCTTGACCTACTTCAAATGAGATTTGTCCAGAAATGAGCCTCAAACTTGTAATGTTCCTTGGGAAACTGATGATAAACTGGTTTTTGACCAATTGTCATATTTTTTTTGGGCCCAAATGGAGCTTTCCAATCCGTGGGGGTACCCCCAAATCATCCATTTTTCGTTTGGGATTTTCCAGTATTATAAACCTGACAGCTATTCAGGTACCCCTGCCACGCTATTTTTGGCGTCCTCCAGTGGGTCCAAGCATCTCAAGGCCTCCCAATTGAACTTTCTCTGCTGAAACCTGAGGGATCCATGGCGAAGAGTTGCTGAATCTTAGCTGGAATCTATGGGTATGGACATATGAGGATAACACCAACAATTCATGGGGTATATCTTGATATATCTTGATATGCAATGGGATATGTAATCAAACAAGGCATTAGCCATTGGATGTCAATCATTTCCATCCGGAAAAAGCAATGAGAAGGAATGGTTCACATTGCCGAATAGGTGATCTCCGCTGGAGGGTTAATGGGTTTTCAATTTTTTAGGGAGACAACCCACGTGAGTGGGATATGTATGGATATTCTAATTTCACAGCAACAAAAGGATACTTCAAACCCAGTTTTTCATCCCATTTTCAGGGCTCCAAACTCCATAAAAACAGGGACTCCATAAGCATCTGATTTTTTTAAGGAGTCGATGGTGGTTAACACCCGCTGTACATGAGGCATTGTTGTTTCTTATTCTTTGGGTTATTTCTTGGAGATCTTCCCTTGACAAAGTACATTAGCTTTGTGCAAGAATTGAGTCACCTCAGCCCCCATATATCAAATACCCAATAAAAGAACAGTAGATCCAAAGCTAAACAAGGGTTTTCAGGAGTATTTGAGACTCAGTGAAAGGGATTAGCTGCAAATCCATTGGTTTCTCATGACTTCTTCCCATCAATAACAATACCCAAGAAAAAGAGAACGAGTTGGACACCTGGAAATCATAGGGAAACCATCATCAACACCATCCTGGAAAGACTATCTGACGATCTTTTTGGAAGTTACTATACCCTCTGGTGAACTAACATAACTATTGAAAATGACCATAGAAATAGTGGATTTTCCCATTGAAAATGGTGATTTTCCATAGTTATGTTAGTTTACCAGAGGGTAATTATGGGAGCTCCACTATGTCACCCATGTGCTCCAAGGGACCATTGATGCTCGCGCACTTGGTTTCTATTCTTGGAGCCTAAACGTCGATCCACGCTGGAACACATCAAATCCTCGGGGCGCCGAGCCGGGTATCATCCAATGGGGATGAACCAGCAACCCTACAAGTGACCTCAATACCCTCTGGTAAACTAACATAGCTATGGAAAATCACCATTTTCAATGGGAAAATCCACTATTTCTATGGTCATTTTCGATAGTTATGTTAGTTTACCAGAGGGTAAGGGTTTATTAATAACAACCAACCACCAAGGGCTTTATTCGCCAGCTATGGGGGATTTACGTTTGATTGGCTTGATCCCCATGAGAAACCTGAAGCAGGAGCTGCTTGGCCAATATACCATCCATGTGTAGAGACCCCCCCCCCAAAAAGGCCTTTGCAGCTAGGGCCCCAGATAGCCGTTTTTACAGGACAATTGATGATGTACCATTGGACTTGGGGGTACCCAATCGACACACCCACATCATTCCACATCTATTGATGCCAGGGTTCTACGGTGAAAGAAATGGCTGCCTGGACGCGTGGTGGACGTCCGTCGCTGCTTGGTGGTCTTGATCCCCCCGGAAACTTGGGGAAGGTCCTTGGGGATCATCGTCCTAGGTACACCGTTCATGAAAAACACACAAAACCATCAACCACTAGGGACTTTACCCATGAAACTTCAAGAAATATAGGTGGGATCATCGGATAACCATCGAAGAACGATTTCAAACCACCAGTTATTTTCATGAACTCCATGTTTTTTTTGGGTTGCAGTCAACATGGTCGTCCCATGGCCCATCCAGAAGGTTCCCGCCTGCGGTGTTTCCTCAGTGGTTGAAAAAACGGCCCCACTGGGGGATCCTCTCAGGGAATGGAAAACCTGGCATATCTGAAACCGCCAAAATCTTTTCTGGTTTTAGTTGGTCATCCTTTACTATATGGAAGATCCATCAAACCATTTTGGAAGGTGATCCAACTAGCAATTTTCTTTAGTAAAATCACCAAAATCTTCCAACCTTCATGTTTTTTGAAGGGCTTGATGATTGCGACAGGGGGTGCATCCAGGCGGCAATTTGATAAGATTGACACACTTGGAACACAACATGTTTAGTTTTCGAGATATTGACCAGGGTATCAGAAAACAATCTTTTCTAATCGTTGTTTCTGCAATACAAACAGACTTGCTTGATTGTCAGCCCTTTTTGTTGCCGGCTTGCCTGTTTCTGCTCTTCCCATGTTCTTATTGGGACACCAATGTATCTATCAGGTTTTGTTTGGCAGTATCCCCTGTTCTGGGTCCCGCTTCATGTATCCAATTTTACTCGCGGTTTCACCCATCCCCCCGTGATCGGTTTAGATCATCATCCCTTTCATAGGGTGGAAAAAAGTCACCTTTTTGGAGTGGATACACATTTTTATTACCAAATGGATACACATCATGGAAACTCATGAACAAGGGGGGATACAACTGATACAACGTCTTTGAAACCCCCAATCAGTTTTGTGGCTCCAGTTCCTCAACCCATCACCGGTCCAAGAGGCGTTGGGAAGGTCCCGCTGTGGCAGGGGCTTCACCTGGAACATTGCCCACATAAAATAGGGGGGTTCAGCAACCACAATGGATAGGCATATGACAACTCCCCCAAAAGATAGAGAAGTAATTTGTCACAACTTATCACTTTTTTTAAACATCTGGATGTTACTTTTCTATCTTTTGGGGTTACTCCTAGCCACAAAAAAAGCCGAACCGCATTTCCAGGTAGTTCGATGCCAGGTTTCCAACTTTTAGACATCTATTTGGGGGATACATGATCTGTCTCACAATGATAGGGAACAGCACTCACAACCGGAAGAGTTACCCTCTAGTACTCAAAAACCTGGCAGTGAGAAATCACTGGTGTGCATTTTCCATCCATGTTTGATGCAACTGCTGCTTATATGGAAGAGCATGTTCTTGCCGTCCCATGCATCGTTCATGTCGGGTGGCAGAATGGGACATGCATCGGAGCTAGGTGATTGCAACCACTGCGACCATTGTGGAGAACTTGGGATTTCCAGAAATGGGAATGCTCCCATGACATTAACAGTAGGACAATTCAACAAAGGTGATAAAGATGGGTACATCGACATCGCTAGCAAATATTACCTGCTTGCGATTTCAAGCCTAATCATGATGAATAATCCTTTACATGTACAACTTGATGTAACAAAAGCAACAAAACAAGGAGACGGCTCAAAACCCTCTGAACCTGGTGTATCCCTTTCCCATTCCCATGATATTCCCATCATTTTCCAGGTATGGATGCCTTCCCCCATCCATAAATCCCGCTAGTTTCTACCTAAGTTGCCATGATCTCCCCCATTATATTATCCTACATCACCATTTTATCTCCACATCTGTCCACATTTCATATTCCCAATTTTTTAGATCCACATTTTCGAAACCCATTTTCACATATTTACAACATATTATAACTCTGTACAACTGGCATCTCCCATGGATCTCCCATGGATTTTCCCAAACGCGCCATCGTCCCGCGAGCGGCGGCCTGCTGCCCACGGCGCACCGCAAAGGGCGCGTTCGCCAAGTTGTCGCCGCCCAGCCAGGGAGTTTGTCCGGACCTTGGCTGGAAAAACAACTCCCTGGCTGGGTAAAACAATGCGACAAACCAGTCATGGGAATGATTTATACCACCAAAAAATGTGAGTCATTGGGGATTCTATAGTTTTATGAGTCAATTCTGAAAGATCTGCTCGAAAGAGTTTTATACGTATTTTACACACATGAATTGGAACATTTTTCGGACTGAAGGATCCAATGCTGGATAATTTTCAGCCATGGCAAGTTCTAGGCTCCACTTTCAGCATCGTGTGGGAGATAGCGGAGACAACAACCCTCTTGGTTTACTCCAAAGGGCTATCACTGGCGGAGTTTGAGCTTCCCCGTTCAGTCATTTTGGCCCCCAAGTCTCAATATTCATGGGTCAAATCACCGTTTTTGTTGAACTTTTTCACATGTTTTGTGTCTATTCTGGGATATTTCACCAAGAAAAGTTCGTGAGATTCTACCAGCAATCCCAAGAATACCTCGAATATCACCAACTGCATCTACGCAACCTTTGATGTCCCGCAAAAAAACATGTTATTCAGTTTCTTGTGAATATTCAAGTTTAATTCCTCATGATTCCTAGCCATTTGTATTTGTCTGAAATCCAGTGGTTTATCCTCACTTTCCCAATTTCTTGATTGCCATAATCTTGGGAGTTGACACCCCATTTATGGACAAGCTCAAATCATACGAATACGGCAATATCCCATTTTCAACGTACCCATCATATCCAAATTCTTTGTGCCTACCCATTAAAACCCATATTAGTGGTCAGTTTTATATCCATACAAAGTACCCCCCTAGAAAGATGGACACGGTTTCTTCATCACCACTTTACCCTCTGGTTATTTAACATAGCCATGGAAAATCCCCTATAATTGGAGGTTTTGTTCGCTGGGCAAATCCTCCAAAATTAGCCATATTTTCCATGGCTATGTCAGTCATAACCAGAGGAAAACTATGATTGGTTATTAGTGGTTGATATTGATTATTAGTGATTCTACTATTAAATAACCAGAGGCTAAATCTGGATTCCCCCCTACCTTTTTGGGAGCCATCAATTTCCGACCGACCAATCTCCAGGGCGCAAGAGCTCAAAGGTCAGGACGCCCAGGGCCCACCAGTCCACCTCGGGAACCCATGGGACGCGCCCGGTGAAGTTTTGGATCGGGAAAAATGATGGGAAAACGATGTGAAAAGAACTGAATTGAGTACAAATAGCTGAGGTTTCAACTGCTTTGCAGCATGAGAATGAGGGTTCAACGATGTTCAAAGTCTTGAGACAACCGATGTCGCCACGGACAACTTGGGTACCAGATTCGATGGGTTACTACATAAGGTCTCCAGGCTGGAAATCATTGGATTCAAATTCTGGCACGCTGTATAAATCAAAACTGTCAAGGTGTTCGAACCCTGAGAAACAGTGCAGAATGTATGAGTTCAGATACTGTTCAGTGAACATGGAAATGATAACAATGTAAGCAAGGACCAGAGAAATCATTTCGACAACAACTAAATATGCCCATTGATTATATCTGTCTGGTTACCCATCAACCATCCATTTTACCAATTTTGACTCTATGAACCAGCCATTTTTCCGCCTTCTCATCATGCTCATGTGGGAAATCCAGGAGCTCCGGTGCCATGTATTCCTTGAACCGCGCCGAGGACTGTGACCGAACTGGAGAGGTTCAGTGGGGCTTTCGTTGACTCGATTTTTTTTGTGGAGAAATCGTATGAAACAACTCATCAAAGTATCAAAGTATCAAACTGGTGGGATCTAAGATTCGATCATGAAACCATAACTAGCATAGCTCCAGTATCTATCTAATTCAGTCTGACAGTGGCTTTAGGGTGTGTTGGGCCCAGTGGAGGGTCGGTTCACCTTGCTGGTGTGGGGGTTTCACACACACTAAAAAACTAGCATAGCTGCACGTTCATTCCCCCATTTAGGTATGATAAGTTTTTGACCAATCCCCACATGTTTCCATATTGCGATCCCATATGTAATCCTTATATAATCTTCATATAAAATTACCAAACCTAAAATAAACATATGGACTGTTTGCACCCGGTGGTGAGCGTACCGCCAATTGGCCCGGCTCCAGATTGGTCAAGTCTCTGGCGTGCCGAGGAAGGTGTAGGTCTTGCTCAGGACGAAACGTGCAAAACCCAGGTCGCAGATCTTCGCGTAGCCCCTGGAGAGGATACAGCGCTTGTGGTACAGGGGGCAAACTAAATGGTTTGAATACAAATTCCAAATAGAATGAGAGAAGGAGGGGCTTGAAGGCAAGGAAATCACGGGCAACCTTTAACAGGAGAGGATGGAACAGACGTGATAGGGAAGTTCCGGGTTTGAACCCAACCTGAACACCCATGTCCCCAAAATACAGGATGGTATAGAAACATTCCAAACCACCCAACAATTCATTGATTGATAATTGCACCCATCACCTTTTTTTCAATCACTATCAGCTATGCCTGCTGTGCGATTTCAACCCCAGGCAACATATTATATACTTACTGAGGGTCATCGTCACAAACCGAGGGTCAAAATCCGTCGAACGCACAAGGGAGAATGCTAGTCTTAGATGGCAGTGGTGCAAAACATGCAAAGATGTGAGGAAAACGCATGCAGCCTTGCAATGCTGGGCACGTAAGTGTCTGCTGCTGGATCAATTGCTCGTGCTGGATTTGCTGCTCCAGCTGCACCTGCTTGCAACATGTTTCTTTGCCTCGAGTTTCATTCGTCATGTTCAGCCTTTTTCCTCTTGAGTCGTTTTTTGCAAGTCATGTAAGACATGCAAAAATGCGACGATAAAAATGAAGAACCATGTAAACCGTGCAAAAAAAGCTAGATTTCCGGTCGCGCGGGTTTTCTTGGTTCACTTTAATGGGAAACATGTGGCAAATTTGTGGCAGATATTCGACGTTTTTAATTTCGCAGTACAATTTACTGATGTACTCTTTTGGAAAAGTTTCGGACGACGCGTTAGGCAATGTGGGGGACTTTTCTTTTTTGTGGCGTCTCCGTCCTTCATTGCCATGGCATTTCCCCATCCGGCGCCCATGTCTTTGTATATGCTTCATATGTTTATGCATTTTAAAGGAAACATTTGTGGCAAATTTGTGGCAAACATTGAAATGTTTCATTTCTCTTGGCTCCGTTTTTGTTTTTTTAGGAAAAGGTATTAGACGACGCATGAGGCACCTTTTGGGCGTTTTTTGAAACCCTTTGGGGGAAACAAACCAAGAAACATCTTCACATTCTGTAGATCAATATTCGATGTCCGGATTCAAAAACCGATTCAAGTCCTAATTCACACGGACAAGGGTAAAAGTCAATGGGTGCTTCAAAAAGTATGGATGTCCCTAAACCCATTGGACGTCAGTGTCAACTTTAGGCTACTTTTGGATGAATTGGAGGTGCCCATTTGTAAAAGTAAATATATTATTTATATACATATATATATATATACACACATGTATATATATATATATACTAGTCAAATTAGGACATGTGTTGCAAACATGCATTTCCATTTTCAACTCAATTCAGTGTTGGCAGCCATGCCAGGTCGTGTGAAGGTCAGCAGCCCAAAAACCACTCTATGGCAGAGCCGAAAGATTTTGAGGGCCAAGGGGTCCAAAGAGGAACCAAAGTTGCGGAAGGTTCCCTTTACAACTTTTACTCTTGAAAAACCGCGCCCAAACTTGAAGCTGAATTGTTCTCTAGCCGAACATTTGGACAGTACTACTGGTTGCATGTACCATGTTCGAACCACGACCAAGCAGAGCACATGATCAACACCGGGTTTGTGACAGGCAACCCTTATGGCTTGCTGGTGTGCGAAGCTCTACAATATGTTTGAAACCACCAATCAAATATGCTTTTCCATTTTTTTTTGCGCCATAATTGTCCATCCGGTGTGGCTTCAACGATTTTGCATCCTCCGGTCCCGTCCGTCCTGTCATCAAGGAGCACATTGCCCGGCTTCAAGTCACCTGATCCAGCCAGCAGGCAAGACCAAATGCGGGATTTGTTATATCACTGGATTGGTTTATGGGAAAATTTACAGGAAACCTCTATATTTGATGGTGAAAACCATGGTTTCCGGTTAAGATTTTCCCTTCAACCAATCCAGTGATTATAGGATTTCAACTTCAATCCTGCGGAAAAAATGGGATTACCATCCCCCCAACTCCCAACAACCATAGATTGAACATCGCCCATCCCAAGAGGAGATTAGTCTTCCAACCTTCCCCCCATTTCGGCGGTAGTGTGAGTTGGAAGGAGCGTAAGTTTTTGTGGAAGATGGACATTTTGCTTTCTGCCATATGATCTTTGAATGTAAATGGGCTCCTTAGCTTCCCCAACATAACATGAATTATCACATTTGCTCTGCTTGCCGCTTCAACGTGATATTCTTTTCATGCAGCTGGATGTTCGCAACAACCACCATGCTTACCGGGTGCAGTAGTCATGATTCATGATCAGCAAAGCAAACAAATTGATCATGGTCGTTGGGCAGAAACATCCACAAACCAAAGGAAAAAAAAAATGGCCAAATTTCCACGCATTTTTTGAGCTCCTCAGGGCAAATTTTCTACTTCTTTATAACCTTCTGCCTGTTCTGCTTCTCAAACCGTTTTGATTGCTCATAACATGGATAGAACCTGGATATGATGGACCAACTATCCATTTTAGCATCAGGTGCGACCCAGTTCCCAGATTCAAAGTCAATGCTGGTTTTGATCAGCCGTGGTTCGGCAGTAACCCAGGCTGTCTAGATTCATCAGGCTGTGGAAGGTTGATGGACCAAGAGCCCTTGCATCCATCCACGAGCATCTCTGCCATCAACTGGTGTGATTTTTACCAGGCCAAGATGACGTGACACCCCACTGATGATACTTCAGTACCCATGCCCAAGCATCAAACGGTTAGTTGAGCAGTGTTCAAAACTACATCCCCACTACGGTCAGCTTTATCGCCTGCGGATCCCATGGTTGTCTCCCTATTTTTGCCAGAATTGGCGGAACATGTGCACGAAAGCTTCAGATTTGGCTGGTAAGTTGATAGTTTTCTGCCTTCAACTAAACCAATGACATGAATCCCATAGAATGGTGTTTTTTTTTGCTTAACCACCCTTCCACTGATATGATCTCACCCACATGTCAATCCATTATGGAATTACTAGTTACAGCAATAGATTCGTGGAAAACCATGATTTCTCATATCATTTTGCTCATTTACTGGAGGGAATCCAGGTATCAACCCACTAGAATAAGCAATGACTTGCATTATCACTAAAGCAAAACTACTTATCAATACAACTGCCCTATCAAAACACCACAAAACACCACTAATCATCATCTTACAGTGATCACATCCTCAGTTTTTTCGGCTGAACCGAAGTTCTCTCGACTCATCGACTCAGCCGTGGCACGGTGTGCGATCTTCCGCTCGTGCAAGTGGCTCAAGCCTTCGATGATACATCCCACGTAGAACATCACGTCCTCCCATCCAAGCGGGTGGTTTCAACACCAAAAAATGCTGGTCAATTTGGATCAGCATCACAGGGTGGAACAGAAAATATGGGATACCAACCTCCGAAGTAACAGTTTGACCTTGAGGATACCCGATTTTTAGGGGAAAGCAATCTTCCAACCCACTTTACTATATATTTCCCATCTGTAATCCGAATATTCTTGGTTCTATCCCATTGTTTTAGAGTAAGTACCATCGAAACAACCATGTACTATGGTGTATGGAGCAACAACTTTCCCCTACAAACAGCCGCCAGAAACCATGGTTCGGTATTGGATCTCTTCATGACTCAGTGGAGGGATAGTCAACAACGATGAATGGGAAATCTCCAGCAACTCCGACCAAATAATCATAGAGATGCGAACCATCAGACTCTGCAAAAATCAAGAAAAAACAGGGGGCCATGAAAAAATGGGAGGAAACAAACATGCATGGACATAGATACTGGACAACATTGAGGTATGGAATCGTTGCAAGCCAAGAGTTTGGCTTTCCGCAGGGTTGTCCAGTTGGAGGCCCTTGATCAAATTTGGTATACCCAATAATACACCATCTCATTAACATTAACCAACCATAAAACCGGGTCATCACCAGCACCATCCCATTTTTAGTGGTATTCCCAATTTCAGAACCCAATTGGGATGGCATGTATGATACTCATTCCATAAAGTATGGCTGGAAAATCCCCCATTTAGTTCGATGTTTTTCCATCAAAAACCTCCATGTATCGGGGATTTCCATGAATGTCCCATATTTTCCTATGATTTTCCATCATTTTGGAAGATTTCCCAGTGATCTTTGATGCCCACGGAGGGTCTTCGACGAGTTTTGCAGCTCCAGCTGTCCTGAGACCATGTCTTCATGTTTCTCTGCCTGGCCCGGGAACAAATCACCTGGCGCGAGCGTAGATGGTAAGTGACGTAAGTGTATTGTGTTGGGACCCATTTTGGTTGCTTTGTGGTTCTATGTGAACAGGGCCTTGGCAAATGGCAATACTTTAAACAAGAGTCAGGAAAAAAAACACTGTGAATTTGGGCTTCTTTCCCTTAATCATCCGGCAATAGCAAGAACTCATCATTTGCGAGGTAGCTACGAAACGGACCATTTAACCTTGACAGCTGCAGGTTACAACTTACGACCTGTTATCTTCCTGTTCCATGGACAATCTTGAAATTTCCCAGGGTCAACCACTTGTACCATCCCCAGTAGGTGTATACGAAATTTCATAGACTACTAATTACTGTACTATCGGGGATGGTGGTTATCAATGTGGACCCCACATAAATCAAGATCCTAATAGTACTTTTTGAAGATCCCTAAAGGAAAGCATGATTGTGACAGTTTGTTGAGTTTGCTACATTGCCCCACGTATGAGGTTGCCTAAAAATGGGCTCCTAAAATCCAATGGTGTATCATCTTTCCTCGTCAAATTGTAATGAACTCGAGGTATACCGTATACCCCATGTTCAGACACATGACATATTATATCCCAATTCTATATCATCCAAGTATATCCAACTACATACACTTTCATATCACATCAGCCCTATATTTTGATAGTTATGCACGTACTTGGGATACTTCACTCTCTATAGCAAAGTTGGTTTATAAACCTTATTCACTCGTTCGTTATATCCCTCATACAGGCAAGAGTCAACCAAGTTATGTTGGCCCCACCTCGTGCTGGGGTGAACCACCTCCCGTTCCCCCATCAAAAGCGCTAGGTTGAGTTGGTTGATCGCTTTTCCTATGGCAAAAATCTTAATGTATAATGAATTCCCCTTACAACCCCAGTAATATCATTCCATACAGCAACCAATGAACCAGGCCATTTTTCATCTCCCCATGGTGAAACCAGTGAAACTCGCCGAGGCGCATCTTCTAAGCAGCCGCCTTCGGCGGCTTCAATGAGCATGTACCTTGGGGCTGGGGAAAAAACCGTGGAATTTACCATGAAAAATTGGAACTTCAGAGGAAACATGGGGATTTTACATGATTCAACTAGGAAAAAGGGAAGATTTATGGGGATATACACGGTGGTGCCCCAGTCTCTTATCTGAGTTGGTTGGAATAAGTAGGTGACGTGTTGGTTTATGGTAGTTGTATCTGGAGCCAACTCGTTTTGAATGGGATGCAATACGCTGCCCCAAAATAACAGTTTGATGCTAAGAACCAACCGTCTGCAGAGGAAAGAATTGACTTCCAATCCCCTATCTGACAGGGTGGTGGGGTTGGTATATCTTTTATATACCACAACCAACTTGGGTTTTTGAACCAATTTGGCTCAAAACAGTACACGCTCCTATCTTTGTAAAGATGCGGCCAAGGGGACACAAAAAGCGCATCGCGATAGGAGGCGTGCAGGTGTACGATGAAGGGGCTGTTGACCATGGCGTGCAGATTTCGTTCATTTCCTTGTGCTCGATGCAGGTGAGGCAGATGTTTCAAGAAACTGAGTTCCAAATGGTATCACAACAAAGAGGATGAGATTCCGGATCTGCACTTATTTGAAGCTGTGGCTTAAGTGGGTGCAGTCCCTTTACGGACCCACGTCAGGTTGCTGATTTTTGGCAAAGAACATGTGGACATGGGTCTAAACGCTGGTACCGTTGGATATGGATGTTCAACCCGCAAATATAGCGCCCCTAGGTTTCAACCTCCATTTAATCATCCCAACAGGGGAGGTTCCAATCATTTCAGTCATACCCAAATGGCTTCAGCTCTGAACTCTCCAGGAGTCGAATCTGGATCTCCACGCCAGTTGAGCGGATGCCTGCAGCCGAAAACCGTCAGGTGCTGTGGAGTGGATGGTTTTTTTGCACCAAAAAATGACGGAATTTTGGATGGTTTGAAAGTTTGCTGTATTATCCGAACACAGGATTTGTCAGGTCATTTGGGGACAAATGCAAACATGGTCAAAAATCGATCAGTGAGTGGAACTGCAGGTGCAAAAATTTACAACATTTGGAGCGAACATCCCACCGCAAGGGCATAATTCTTCAACCCATAGCCCGAGGGCGGGCTGTTAAGCCGAACAATCTGCTTTGTCTTTGTAAACTAAACCAACTTGCTTTCCTCCACATCTCAAAGAGTCAAACATGTCGTCTTTCAGAGTTTCTCGTTTTTTCACACGGATTCTTGTTGTGTCACATGGCTTCCCATCATGCACTATGATCATCTCCAACATATTTGGAAAGTGGACAGTACAACCCCACTACTCATCAATCAAGAGCTTATCGCAGCCAGTTCTCGTTCCGCACCTCGTTTGGAAATTTGTTTCAAGGCATATTTCTCTTCTGTCACTGGATCTTCTTGCAGAAACACCTGGCCGCAACGCGACCCTGGGTCTACCATGGTCTACTCCACTTGGTCATACTCCCAGTTGACCCAGTGAAAAGGGCAGGTCAAAGCCTCTGAAAATCACTGGATTCTCTCAATTTTGGTGGGTTTCAATTGTTCAGTCCCATTTGTTGGTCCGTGAAATCCCAAAAAATCCCACACTGTATCATGCATTGGCTGATGAGGCCCGTTGAGCTTGGGCAGAGCTAGGCCGTCCCAGTATTTGAGCAAATCCAGTTGCCAAATCACTGCAAGTCGAAGATGAACATTGGGGTTGTCCCAAGATGGTGAAAATGATGACAGAACGGGCAACTGATTGGGATCTAAGAATCTTTCTAGGATATTACTGGGATTATAGGTGCTGACATGTTTTTGGGTGCCTTATTCAACCTCCTTTGATGATTGTGATCTGGCGACTGGACCAATATCGAAATTTCCCAGTTGCCAAATCATATGTATAGTTTCGAAATGTCTTTTTATACTGGTTGGTTGATCACGTTTCCCATTGGTGATGATTATCACCAGTAATCTAGTAATCCACGTACTAGAACCGCCCGGAAATGAACAAACATTTTATATACTATCATTACATTCCACAAATTTATCCATGTATTACCCATATCACCCATATCCATCAATCCCAAATATCTACCGAAATTGCATCCGTTTTATATATTTACTATCACATTCCATATCTTCCGGGAATCAAAGGTGGCAATTGGAAATCCCCAAACTAAATGGAGATTTCTAGCTAGAAAAATCATTGAGCGAAATTGTGACTTTGAAATTGCCACGTGTGTTTGCCGGAGGGTAGTATATTAAAAACATCTAGAACAGTTTTATAAATAAATAAATAAACAAATAAATAAATAAATATATGTATATATATATATAATATATATATATATGCATTTATTACAAAACACATCCTGGAACATCCTGCGAAAAAATCTTACTGCCGTCCCATGAATATCCCTATTGATATGCCATTGTTATCATTAAACCATATCAAATCATATTGACCAAGCATAAAACTATAGTGGGACATTTACAAAATTGGGTATCATACTTGGATATTTTATACAAAACAGTTATATATGGTTCTATATATATATATATATACATAAATCCTTCTATATCAAATCCAATATCATTTCCCAGATGGCTCAAGCAACTCAAGCCGTCGCCTTGCCGAAGGCTCCTTCGCCCAACACCCTGACGGAGCGCAAGCGTGTGACGTCCACCGCGTAACGCTCCTGGAGACATGCTCAACGTGAGAAAACTGGGGATGTGATATGTGTCAATGGGTTATATATTGCTGTGGATGTACAATACGAACGTACTATGGGCTATAAAATAGGAATACATTATGGATATATGCAACTAGAAAAGTAAACCCCCAAAAAATAGACAGGTAAAATCCCTCCAAAAAACCATCGATTGTTTTCGTATCTTTTGCGGGGTACTATATAGATATATATTTTAAAACCACGACTGTATGGCTGTGCGAAATCATATTTCCTAATGTGGTTATAGAATGGACATAATGGGGTATCATACGATATGAATTTTCCGGAAATAATGGAAGAGATAGATATCAATTTTAAAACATCTAAATTCAAATATACATATAACATATATAGATATAGATAGGTAGATGAAACAAATACATAAAAACTGCAAAACTATTTACTCACAAACCTGAGCGCTGCGGAGCGCCTTTTCACTTGAGCCAAAACATAGCGTGGCGCAGGAATGCATTGGGCTCACCAAGCTGNTCACCAAGCTGTACATTATGGTGATATATTTCTGCACTCCTCCTTACACAAGAACTGGCTTATCCAGTTCGCCGGTACTATACACTCTGTACAGCTTGCATTCCTAGGTAGTGGAGTCTGGCCAGGGCCTTTGGATTATGAGTCCAGTAGCTTCATCTGACCCTTGCTCCTTTCCGTCAGGTACAGGTAACCTGATCTTTCCATTGTGTTACGCATCTGTACCCCGGGCACACTTTTGGTCAGTACGTCTGCCCGATTGCTCTTTCCAGGTACATGCACAACCTTCAGGTGATTCATAGCTACTCGTTCTTGTAGCCACAGATACCTGGTTTGGATATGCCTCGCCTTTCCTAATCCTATTCGGCTGACGGTTCCTTTTGCCGAATTGGAGTCAGATTCTACCACTGCTGGTAGATCTAGTCCTAGGTCCTGCAACAGTGATTGCAGACCCAANNTGTAGGGTTGACCATTCCCCGTGCGAGGTCTTTCACTGTATGTGAAATATCAGGACGGTCTTGTGACAAGTACGCCGCCCTCATTACACATGACCGGTAAGTCTTCGCGAGGTCTTTACCTAGGATAGTACTCTTGGATTCCAACATTTGTTGGTCCACTGACTTCTTGACATCTGGTGTGTCAACTCCTTTTGCTGTCTCTAGACCCAACTCTCGGATCAAGAGATCGNTTCCAACATTTGTTGGTCCACTGACTTCTTGACATCTGGTGTGTCAACTCCTTTTGCTGTCTCTAGACCCAACTCTCGGATCAAGAGATCGACATGCCTTCTGTCTGGTTCTAGAAAGACTGCTTGCCGACCGTTGTGTTTCCCCACTCTGATCAGACGATTCAGAAAGTGGATTTCCCGGTCGTCTCCTTCCTCGAATCCTAGAGTTCCGAGCCTTTTCAGCTCGTACTTACTCCGCAGCAGGTTGTCGATTTCTTCTAATCCTTGGCTATCGCTCAGCACTAAAAAGTCATCGCCATGCACCACCACACGTGTTCCGTCCCGTTCACGATAGAACACGCTTGCGTTGGATCAGCCCCTCTTTATGTCTGCCGACTCTAAGAGGGTGGTATAGTGCTGCTGCCAAATGTTCGGCGCATCTTGTGTGCCGTACATCGATTTCTTCAACAGACCACATTCCTTTTCCCCGGATTCCGTATAAGACGCATCCTCATCAGGTAATTCGATGTAGATGGTCCTCTTTGGAATACCGTAAAAATGCGCTCTGCTGATGTCCCACATCCCTAGCTTCAGATTCTGT
>BGPT01001075.1:284845-308113 GCA_003297045.1 Symbiodinium sp. clade C Y103
GGCCTCACTCCTTCCCACGTTTTGGTTCTTTCTGGATTCAGTATTGCCCTAAGGATGTTTCGTTTCCGACCCGCTGTCACCGGGTCCCATCGGCGGTTTAGTCGCCGCCAAGCTTCGAATCCTGAAGCTTGTAGGTTTGCGCAGCCCACCACCAGGTCTTCAGACTCACCTGTGGTCAGCGAGCTGAGCACTCGGTACAGTNATCCTGAAGCTTGCAGGTTTGCGCAGCCCACCACCAGGTCTTCAGACTCACCTGTGGTCAGCGAGCTGAGCACTCGGTACAGTTGATCACACTTGTCATCCAAGTCTGAGATTCCATCAGGGTCCAGTTCGTCCCCAAACTTGGTTTCCAATGTTGTGAAGTTAACCGCATCCTCAAGGTCTAAACAGTAATCCAAAACCTCTTGAAAATCTTTCCCAAACACCTCAACTGTAAGGTTGCAAACTGTCCTAGCCCATCTACGGAAACTTTGTTCATCGTTGTTGAAGGTTTCTGGTTTTCCTAAACCCTTGGTGTCTACCAACAACCTACGATCTTTTCTCTCACTTTTGGTTTCCAGGGATTTAGCTAAGATACCAAGTGACTTAGCCATCTCCGAAACCCCTGTCTGTTGAGCTTTGAGCTGCTCATTTTCCTGCTGTAGGGTTTGTTGCCCTGTCTTGAGTGAAACATTCTCAGCCTGGAGCTGCTGTACTTGAGCTTGAAGCTCCNGTTGCCCTGTCTTGAGTGAAACATTCTCAGCCTGGAGCTGCTGTACTTGAGCTTGAAGCTCCTGTAGTGCCGTTTGCACTACTGCTGGATCCATCAGAAATAGTCTACCACGGCGTCTGGGTTCGCCGCTTCTTCTTCTTGGGATTCGTACTCGTAGGTAGACACTTCCGTG
This sequence comes from Symbiodinium sp. clade C Y103, assembly GCA_003297045.1. Lineage (NCBI taxonomy): Eukaryota > Dinophyceae > Suessiales > Symbiodiniaceae > Cladocopium > Cladocopium sp. clade C. Next base: position 285,730 of record BGPT01001075.1, read on the forward strand.
TAGGTATAGTCACTATCTGATGGGTGTTCCTTTCCTGGATCAGCTTTAGGCTTGGCCTTTGGTCTGACCGTTGACTTAGCTTTTGCCTCCTCCTGCTCGTCAGGATCTCTGGTGGGCTTCTCCTCCTTGGGTCCAGCAGCAGCTAAGTCTTTTCCACCTTCCGGTCTCGCTGGACCGTCTCGACTCCTCAACCGTTCTCTGGTCGCGGCCTGATACGTTCTCGCTGCGATTGCTGCTGCGACAGTTCCTCGGGCCTTTGCACGCGCAACTGCTTCCTGAGCTGCCGCGCTTCGCTGCCGATAGTTGGAACCCAAAGCAGCTTCGGATCCTGCTGCACCCCTTGCAACTCGGGCTTCGGCCAACCCGGTAGTGCTAGGATGGACAGTGATCCTTCGCCGGCGTCGTGCGCCGCTGTGGCCTTCTACAATTGGTCCAGTTGGTCTTGGTCTGGAGTCTCTACTCCTGGATCTTTCCCGTACTCGGGTTTCTGGAGGATTGTCACTCGGTCTCAAGTCGACCGCTGGTCCTGCTCCTCCTTTACCACTAGCAGCTCCTCCTGAGCTACTAGCTGCTCCTCCTGGTCCAAATGCGTCCACGACTTGTTGGATGTGCTCTGGAAGGGTTTCACCGTATACCACAGTGTCCTTCCCTTTTCCTTCACCTCCGGCTCCCTTCTCTTTTCCTTTGGCCCTCTTTTCTTTCTTTCTTTCAAGCGCTTCTGCACTTCTCCAGCGACGGTTAGGGTTCTCTGAAAGCCACTCCTCGGCCTTTCCCTTTTCGCTGGCTCCTTTCGCTCCTTTGTTCTTCCCTTTGNTTCTCCAGCGACGGTTAGGGTTCTCTGAAAGCCACTCCTCGGCCTTTCCCTTTTCGCTGGCTCCTTTCGCTCCTTTGTTCTTCCCTTTGGCTCTGGCTCCTTTCTCTTTTCCTCGTCTTTCGGCCCGTTCTCGGGCTCTTTCCTCTTGCTCGGATGCTTCGATCCGCTTTACCTCAGAGTAGGTATACTCTTGCCCACTCTCAGAGGTTGCTACGGGATATGGCCCTGTCCTAGGTACCACTCCCAGTGCGACCCTTTCCCTGGGTCCTTCGGGCTCTATCGGCCCGCTTTCAGCTCCTCCTTCGGGAGCTCCTGTTTCGGTCTCTGTCGGACCGTCGGCCCCTACTATGGGCCCCGGAGCCGCTGGCTCCTCACCTTCTCCGTAGTCCGGAGGATCAGTCTCTTCACTCGATTCCCTGTCTCGAACCTCTCTCGCTACCACAGCCGTGCTGTGGGCGAATACCTCTTTACCACGGTAGTAGGTCCCTTTCACGTTTGTCTCACGCTACCACTTGAGCCAAAACATAGCGTGGCGCAGGAATGCATTGGGCTCACCAAGCTGTACATTATGGTGATATATTTCTGCAAAAACCAATGAAAAGATAGAAAAAAAGAAACACAAAAAATCATAAACACAAAAAATCATCAAATGAATGGAAAATTGTTTAAAAATCAAAAGACAAATTCATTCATCGACTCATAGATAAATAACTATCAAATATATATATATATATGATTATATATTCTTAAGCATTATCAATTGAAGTTTAGTCAGAAAGCTTCCGAGCTTGATCTACGTTTCAACCTGGACACATGTGCACGAGGGTGTAGCGGGGCTCGATTTGCACTTCAACATCCAAAAAACGAATCATTGGGGTGTGGCGGGGGTGTAATATTGTCCCTGACGATCTTAAGACGGTTGCATGGCATGTCATGTAAGCAAATTTTACTTTCAAAAGCATCTGTTGGAGGATAATATGTTTTTGGTTTAATTTTATCCCTGAATCCCCCACATCATCGATATGCCATGCCCACCCCTGCTGCATTTCAAACATGGCCAAAATGCGGCTCGTGAGTGCAAGGCCGCCCCCTTCGTGCTGCTTCTCTTTCCAGAAGTCTGAGAAGTAGTTCTTGGGACCGCTTGTCCTCAGAGCAAACGGATCTTGCTTGAACCGTGTTTTTCGTGGCGTAACTACTTTGGCTCTAGAAAGCGCAGCACTCATCAAAACAGGGAGCAAATTGACGAAGGAACACGAAACATAGTCGTGAGGTTGCTAAAAGTTACTTGAGGAGCCGACAGGAAAGGCGGACCCGGAACCGGGGCTGGTGGAGGAAACGCTGGCGACGGCCCAACCTTCACCTCAGACGTTACCGAAATTTGTTTTTTGATGTTACGCTGTTTTTCTTTTTTTTGTGGCGGGCAAGACATGGGCGACCGGACCTTAGCCGTTGCCTTCAGCAACGGCGCTGGTTCCGGAAGGGCCTGTTATGGGGGGAGGGGGCGTGGGGGGGTGGGAGCGTGTTTATTTTGTATGTTGTTGCTGCCTCCTCTGCCTCGCGTTTGCGAAGATTCGCAGAGGATGCCGCCGTCCCCGTCGCCTCTTCCGCCTGAGTTTTTGTTTTGTTTGGTTTGTAGTGCGCCGTGTATTGCATGTTGTGGTTTGGGGTTGTTGCCGGGGCATCCGACTGCGCGGTTGCGGATGATCTGGCGCTTGTGCTGCGCCCGTCTTTTTTCTTGGCGGGCATGAAAATGCGTCGACCTGACTGCAGGCGGTGGCAACAAACCACGGGAACCCCAAGTGTGTGCAATAACTTATATATATATATATATCTTTACATATATATATATATATATATATGTGTGTATGTATGTGTGTTTATGCACCTGTCTGTTCTATATCCGCATGGAAAAGAGGGCGTGGGCAACTAGAACAAGTGAGCCATTGACCTGGTTCTCCCCTCTGGAATGAGCGTGCGCCATTGATTTTCCTTTGAGCCAACGGATGGCTATCTCCAAGTGATAGGTCCCAAAAACGTCCAAATGGCCAATTTTCTCCTTTACAAGGTGCCAAAAAAAAACTGGCTCCCCAAATCCATTCAAATCCCGGTTTCTTTTTGAATTTGCTTTTTCTACTCCCCCGTTTCCTCCGGGGAAATGTTAATTCAGGTGCTATGTTAGTTTTCGGGGTCCTGTCGCGTTTATGCCAGCAGGCCACCAGCCCAGATTCAACCCAAAAACGTCCAAATTGCCAATTTTCTCCTCTATAAGGTGCCCAAAAAGTGGATCCCCAAATCCATTCAAATCCAAGTTTCTTTTTGACTTTGTTTTTTCTATTCTCCGGTTTCCTGCGACGAAATGTCAAGTCAGGTGCTATGTTAGTTTTCGGGTTCCTGTGGCGTGTATGCAAGCGGGCCACCAGTCCAGATTCAACCCAAGCAATGATAAAATGAAGAAATTGAAGAAATAGTTTGAGAATAGTGGCTAAAACATGCGTTCACCAAATTTACGTAGACCTAAAAAAAACCAGGGCTGTGTAGCCTACCATGGGAGAGGTGTCCAGGGGTTCCGTGTTGGGTTCTATGTTGGGTTCCATGTTGGTTTCTGGTTTCCACGGCGTGGCAGACGCTGCCATGGGAGAAGTGTCCAGGGAGGTTCCGTGTTGGGTTCTATGTTGGGTTCCATGTTGGTTTCAAGACGATTCAAATCACATCCACAACACATTCAAACCATGAAAAGAATGTTCAAATCATATTCTAAAATGCAAAATTTGTATAAAAGGTATGTTTTTCATTTTGGCGCGCTGAAAGGGTGCGAATAAGCACCCTTATTCACACCTTTAATATTGCTGGCCTCCCATCCAAACATACATACTTAGATACATGCATACACACATGCATATACGTATTTGTAAACAGCAACAAAAGCAACAATATATCCAAATCACATCCACAAGACATTTGAACACCATAAACGCACTATTTACTAAGCACAACCGGGGAGACACAACGATGAGTTGGACGAGCTGGGCTCACAACGGGGCCGAACGGGGGCGGCTGACAGGGAGGGCTCCCCCGGACCGTGGCAGCGTGAGGCCTCGGGGGGCAACACAGCGGGAGGAACACATTGGGGCAGAACACAACGGGGACACAGCAGGGAGGATAGGAGGAGGAAATGAGAAATGGTGGGTTTATGGTGTTTAATTGAAATATACATATGTTTGTTTCTTAAAATGTTTTTTGAATATGGTTCAAATACGTTTTTGGAAATGTTTTGGAATTTGTTGGACATCATAGGCTTCCATTTTGGCAACCATTTTTTAAGACATTGTGTGTTTCTATTTTTTGGGGCCACTCAATTTTGAGGACACAATGTGCTTCCATTTTCGGACCAAAAAAATAGGCGTCCACTTTGGGAACCATTCTTTAAGACATTTTGTGTGTTTCCATTTTGGGGCCCAATTTCTACACGTTTTAGTTCACACTTTGATTTAGTTGGCTCAACATGAGCTTAAAAAGACACCCCCCAAAAAATAAAATCATGTTGGGTTCCATGTTGGGTTCCACATTGGTTTGCGCGTGGTGCGCTGGAGACCGATCGAATTCTCCGTGTCAGCAGCCATTGCTAACACGAAAGTGTCGGATGAGAACTTGGCGGCTACATGCGGGGTATGTTAATAATATCCGATGCCCAAAAATGTCCAAAAATGTCCCAAAATGTCCAAACTCACCAGGCCTAACATGGCACCTGCCCTGCACATATCCCACTCATGAATTTTAAGTTGGGGTACTTGCCACGTAGGCAGAGGTACCCCAAGAGATGTCCACCTTTTCTGGCGTGGAGATGATGAATTGCTGCCTGGCCTCCGGCGCCAGGTACTCCTCCATGCCCACACATTGGGCCTTCTGCTTTTGGCCGGGCTCAAACCTCTGTGGGAGTGCATGCCGAGCCCTTGAAAATTTTGAGGTTCGGTGGGAAGCTAAGGGTGAGCCGACATGGAACCCACTTTTTTTTGTTTTTTCCTATTAAGTTAGAATTCGGGAGAGTAAACAACAGCATTTTGTGGGACAGCATCGGGCTCAGGCCCAGACATTCCCGTCAGCCATCCACGCAGCCAGCGATGGAGGACGGGTCGTCTTTGCCGCAAGGCTTGTGATGAATGTCTAAAGCAAACAGATGCAACGCAGAATTACAAGCATGCAGCATGCAAGTGGCTCCTTGGCGGGCGTGGCGGTTCATGAAGCGTCGCTCAAGTCCACGATTCTGAAGCAGCACCAAGACAGACAGGCATAAAAGTTTAGAGTTAACGTGACATCTCAGCTTTGGACCAGGGTGGAGGAGAGCTCGGCAGCAGGCACCGCGTTGCCGCGCTTGGCCTTGGGGTGCAGTGTGTTGTTGCTTGCAAAGCAGAATCAGAAACAGAAGCTGAACACAGACCCAAGGCAGCGACCGAGGGCGACGGGGTTGGCACTAGCAAAGGTGCAGTGCAAGGGCGGAACTTTGCCGCCTCGAACAGAAGGGGGGGCGGGTGCAACAACAAGAAAGCAAGCAGAATGGTAGACCCTGCCTTCGCACGCCCCTTTGCAACTTTGTTGCGCCACTTCTTCTCGTCTTTGGACGGTCCCTGGGCGCCAGCGATGATGCCAGAGGGGTGTTTTCTGCGGGCGCATGTATGTGTGAAAGAACACACACAGACTGAGCAACTCAGCGGCGCTGCGGGATGCTGCGGGGAAACTGGCATCGTCGGCGGCCGGGGCCAGAATAGCTTGACCTCACAGCTGGCTGGCATAAGGCCAACAACGGCCACCGCCAACACGTAACCTAACACTAACAATTAATCAGTTAGAGCAAAGCCGTCACGAGAGACTTACAAGAGGCCAACTGACACAAGAAATCCACTTCAACCAACAACATCGAGCAAGCCAAGGTGCGTTGGTAGGTTGGGGTGAAGGCAACAAGATCGATGTCTTGGCCCTGGCATGAGAAACGGCCTGGCTGGTCTTTCAACATTGATCTTGTTTCCTACTCGATGGACCACGTGCTAGGCCAATGTGGGTAGGCGCATCCTCAAACCCTCCATGCTCAGGGAATATCAAGGATCCCACACAAGCAATGCTCAGGACGATCTGCCATCCCTTTACCATGGTTATTGGATATCCACAATATCCTGGGTAGTATGAAACCGAATAGGCTATAATGATCTAGCAACAAGTGTCTTGAACGTTGTTCACACGTCAAACATACCCCCAAAATACTTTCTTCGAGTGATCCCCACCATGAAATTTTATTTTGCATATAGTGTGATACATATTTTGACATTCTTTCTGGCAAAATTTTCTGGCAGGGAAGAGGAGGAGAGGACAACTCTGATGAAATGGTTGTCCTCTCCTCCTCTTCCTCCTGGCATTCTATCTGACATTCTCTCTGACATATGCTCTGACATTCTATCTGACATTCTTTCTGACATTTTATCTGANCCTCCTGGCATTCTATCTGACATTCTCTCTGACATATGCTCTGACATTCTATCTGACATTCTTTCTGACATTTTATCTGACGTATATTCTGACATTCTTCCTGGCATATCTTTTGACATTCTTTCTGGCCTTCTATCTGGCATATCTTCTGACATTCTTTCTGGCATATCTTCTGACATTCTTTCTGGCATTCTATCTGGCATATCTTCTGACATTCTTTCTGGCCTTCTATCTGACATTCTATCTGGCATCTAGTCTGGCATTCTATTTGGCATTCTTTCTGGCATGATATCTGGCATATCTTCTGACATTCCTTCTGGCATTCTATCTGACATTCTATCTGGCATCTAGTCTGGCATTCTATTTGGCATTCTATCTGACATCTATTCTGACATTCTACCTGGCATTCTATCTGACCTCTATCTGACATTCTTTCTGACATTCTTTCTGGCATTCTATCTGGCATATCTTCTGACATTCTATCTGACATTCTATCTGGCATCTAGTCTGGCATTCTATCTGGCATTCTTTCTGGCATTCTATCTGGCATTCTATCTGGCTTTCTATCTGACATTCTATCTGGCATCTAGTTTGGCATTCTATCTGACATCTATTCTGACATTCTACCTGGCATTCTATTTGACACTCTATCTGACATTCTATCTGGCATTGAGGTCCGGCAGTGCCCACTGCAATCTGGAGCTCGCGGTTGGGATCCGGCAGTGGTTACTGGGATCTGGGGCTGGGGCAATGCCCCCTTGCGATCTGGAGCTCGCGGTTGAGGTCCGGCAGTGCCCACTGCGATCTGCAGCTCGCGGATCAGGTCCGGCAGTGCCCACTACTGGGATCTGGAGCCCGCGGTTCAGGTCCGGTAGTGCCTAGCGCGATCTGGACTGCGAAGAGGAGGATTTTCACCCAGAAACATATCTCACGAATCATGCAATGAGTATATAATAGCATATGTATATATATATATATATTATACTTGTGTATAATCAAATATATGTATAATTATATATGTATATACGGAGGAGAAGGAGGACGCGGGCAGCTCTGATAAAATCTAACAACCCTCACCTGGCAGGTGGGGAAAAAAACATTAGAGAGTTTTATGTTCTTGGCAAAAATTTATCCGTGAATTCCTTTGATCAAAGGCCTGGGACAGGAAAACACAACTTGTGGCTGAACCCACCGAGCAACTGAGCGGCGTTGCGGCGAAACAGGCGTTGTTGGTCGCCGAACTGCTTGACCTCACAGCTGGCCGGCATAATGTGAACGCCGACCACCGCCAATACGGAATCTAACATTAGCAATCACTGAGAGCAAAGCCCTCACAAGAGACTTCCAAGAGGGCAAGCGGCAAAAAAAAAACAATCAAACAATCCACCTCTCAGCCACCAACGTGGGGCAAGCCAAGGTGCGTTGGTAGCCCCGGGCAAAGGCAACAAGATCGATGTCTTGGCCCTGGCATGACAAACAGTGCGGATATTCTTTCAACATTGATCTTGTTATATCTTGTTTCCTTGACTTCCTGGCTGATGCGCGTTGGGGACACAATGAATTGAAGTCGATAAGGCCCCAAATCCTGTCGTTTTTGGTCTGATGGTCAAGATTGTTTGGGACGTAGCCTGCTAGTTGCTTTGTTGTGCCCTCAAGATACAGTGACCTTTCCAAGCAGGCATGGATTGCACCCTCCATACAAAATGGCTAAAGGTTGCCATCCTCAATGAAGTCGATGATTTCCGCCTGTGGTGGAATCAAATCGGCACACCACCCTGGCGCAAGGGAGGCACCTTCCCACCCTGACTGTCTTGCACGGCGAACCGACCTGTCCATGTCTTTACCAAGAAGTATATCTCGAATGTGGATTTTTCACCCCAAACGATGGATCTAAGTGGGTGTATAATGTTGGAAAAACATCAATTTGAACCATCCCCAATTTCACCATCAATAGATTGTGTGAACCATCTCAAATAGGTGGTTTATAATTATTTTATCCACATCAACCAATAAAATCCCTTAGCATCAGTCAGACTAAGGAATCATACTCAATCTACCCTTGTCATAGTTTCTTACCACTGTTCGGAATCGATAAGTAGGGAATCTATGGGATTATCCGATTACCCGTGGTCTTGGGGATTCAACTACCCCTCCCAAAGGCGACCACTCTAAGAATAAATGGCTAAGATTCGACCTTATAATCGTGGTTGTTGGTTATGGAGGGCGGTCACCTAACTGGGGGAGTTGGTTGAATCCCCATGATGTGGGGCGGCACAGCAGCACACTTAGATTTCCATGGGCCACTGGGAAAAGCGATCCCAAACCCGAACTGCAATGTCAATCCACTAAACCATGTCGGTTAATTAGGGCAGATGTCAACAACATAGTGATTATAGTACTCAATGCCCATTAGAATGCGCACACCCCATTGAAACAGAGTGGAACATCTTTCGTCAGCTTGAAGGGGGGACACCCTGGATCCTTGTTGGTTTTTCAAGCTAGCAACTTACCTATTTGGGGACCTGGCTACGTGGGCCAAAAATGCCCGGAAGAGTCCCCGGAGTATGGACCTTCTTGAAGACCGCCACGTTGCCAAGGAGGCGTGGCATTGGCCTTCTTGAACACCGCCACGTTTCCAAGCAGGCGAGGCTGCGGTGGCCTCAGCCCCCCAGGCCGTGAAAATAGCTGCATGCGCGGCGCGATGAAAATTGTTGACGACCACCACTTTGACCAATTCTGTAGGCATCTGCTCGCCGGTGCAGTCAAAAGGTTTTGCCAATCCAAGCCTCGATGGTAACTCGACTGCTGGTCTTTCGGGTCATGTCAGTCATGTCAGTCATGACGCAAAGAGCAAAACGCGGCAAAGTACCAACTGACTGACAAGCAAAGCAAGTAGAATGCAAATGAATGTGGCGAAAGATATTGCTATGTAAAGGACTATGGTGTATTACCACGGGTGCAACACTGTGGCACGCAGTAGGAGACATGCAAAACAGTGACATCAAGTCTACACGATGACCTTCTACACTAAGCCTTCGCCAAGTCGCAGTAGGAACTCCGTCTCTGGTAATGCCAGGACAGCTTCAAGGCCAGCCAGGCCTTCACCCTGGGTTTTCATTTGAGTCCAGTCCAATCTCTCAAAAGCAGAAGGCTTTGGATATAGGTGAGAAAATGTCTGGATAGTGTGACCTGCTCTCAGATCAACTTGTACTGACACATCTCCTATTGACATCTTATTGGAATCTCTTCCGACATTTGTAAAGCTATGTAAAGGACTATTGTACACCTGATCCAAACTCCAAAGGGCCAATCAAAACCCGCGCAGGCCTCAAGGCGGCGATCCCTATTTTTCAGCATAGTGCCACGATTGCGTTATGCGGGAGTGCAGCTGGGGGTTGCAAAACGCGCTGTGCTGGCCGTGCGAAGAGAACAAATGCAGAAGCTACAGAAGAGGTAGCTAGGAGGCAGTTCAAAGCAGAAGTAGCACAGATAAGAGGCTGCTGAGAGAAGAAGTAGCTGAGAGAAGAGGCGCTTCAGCGAAGAGGTCGTTGAGTGAAGGAGTAGGTCGACAAAGAAAATCGCTCACTCATCCATTGATCCATTCATGTGTTCATGTATTTATTCATTGATTCATGGATTCACTGATTCATTGGTTCACTGACCCATTGATTCATTGGTTCATTGATTCATTAATTCATTGATTCAATGCTTCATTGGTTCCATGATTCATTGCGTCGTTGCATCATTGATTCACTGATTCGTGGATTCATTGATCCATTGGTTCGCTGGTTCATCGCTTCATTTGTTCATCGACTCACTAATTCAGTCATCCATTGATTCATTTATTCATCGACTTCACCCGCGTATTGATTCCTTGATTCATTATTTCACTGAATCATCGTTTCATTGATTCATTGATTCACCGACTCACTAACTCATTCAGTCACTGATTGATTCATTGAATTTTTGATTCATTGGTTCATTGATTCGTTGATTCATCGACTCGCAAATTCATTCATTGATTAATTGATTCATTTATTTGTTGATTCGTTGATTCATTGGTTCTTTGATTCTTTCATGTCATTGGCATCTCAACTACCATTTGCTCATTCGTTGATGCACCTCACAATTTCAACACTTCATTGCTTCTGCATCTTAAAAGCTTTCCTATAGGCCATTGACTTCTTATAGCTGGTTTAACATTTTTGAAACTTTCGCCCCGGCACGGGCCGGGCACTACCTGGTGTATATATATATATATACACATAGAATAGGGAGGATTATATCCTAAAGGTGGGGTTTCAACAATGCAACATCAAGGAAAAATACGGGATAATATGAGGATATACATGGAATATAAGGGGCTATACTTGGAGAATGATGGGATATATATGGGAATATGATCATTTGGAAATAGTGGGATGTAGCCAACTACATGGGGGATCGTTCAAGCCTTTGTGGGGTACCAATGGAGCTTTTTAGAACATTAAGCCATCCAGCTTTTGGGGGAGTTGAGAATTCGACTGATACCTAAGGGTTGTCCATACCCGTTAGCCTTGCAGCGTGCCATGTAAGCAACCCGGATAGGCAATTCATTCCATATCATTTCCCAAACTTCCAGTTGCATTTTCCATGTCTAGATGAGGGTCAAACACTGTGATTTCCCCATTGCCAGGTTTGATTTTCAGAGGTTATCCACCATTGAGTTCAATGATTCTCCCCCATTGATATGCCCATTCACACTTTGGCAATCAGACATAGCAATGGACAATCCATGACAATCCCCTGTAAATTGCGGTTTTGCTGGGAAAGTCATCTATATATGTGAATCATAACGGGCAAAACATTGAAGGCTATGGGTAGTGGGATATGGGACAATGAAGATTTCCCAGGCAGTTATGCTTGATTATCCACAGCCCCGCAATGCCCCGCATGCACCTGCCAGCCTTTGGGTTTCAGGGAGCACACATCCTGGGGGACATCGGCGGCATGGCCGGGATGTCCAAGGTTTATGGAAGGATCTAAGGTCTATGCAAGGCCTATCATAAACCTTAGATCTATATTATTATTTAACATTTAAGGAATATACAATATATCTAAGGTTTATTTATTTAATGATGGGAATATACTAGACATATAGGGCATATACTTGGCATTTAATGGGAATACCGAATACCTTTGTGTTTTTTTTTTCTCAGAGAGACAGAAGGGTGGACAACTTGAACATCCCAATGAATTTTGCGGGAGAATTTTCGGCCGGTAGTTTCCTGAGATTTCCAATCCAAAGGGAGATGGGATGTGCATTGGGGCTCTGGGAAACTCAACCATGGACTGATATCCCACAATCTCCCTTTCTATGCCAATATGATATCCCATCTTGATGTTAGAACCCCAGCCTTTAAACCCCAGTTGCTGATGTTGAAATCCTCCTGTTAGCCAAACCCTTTGTCATTCAGTCAAACCCCATATGTTTTTGATTCCGTGGGTTGAATCTAAGATAGGATACTCTAAAGACAATTTTGGTTTTGGGATATTGAAGAAAGCCACATCAATGCTGGTGGCTATACGCCATTGTATCACCATTAAATATCATTACATCCTCATCAATTGTTGTTGGTTTAAGACCACCATTTCTGGACAAACCGCCATCCCCATATGTGTCAAACCCATGATGAGGGTGTTAAGAAGAATCAAACCATCTCAGTTTAATCTACTTAACTCCCCATAATTGATGTCCCTCGGCATTATCACATCCACAACAACCCATTATGTACACAGCCAAGTAAATCTGGGGGTTCTACCCATTGAGTGCCACAGTTTTGCCTATCCCAATATTGGTTACGGGTCAAACCCCTGGTGCCCGTCTCTTCACCCCTTGCAACTGAATGTTCATCCACAATGATCGCATCCCATTAAGCTATCATCAGCTCACCATTGGTGTTGGATGGTTACATCCCAAGCCCATTAAATCCCACTGAAATCTTTGGGAATTGATCCTCTCGCCTTCCACCACGGAACCAGAACCCCCTGGCCTGGTCGACTCGCTCGAGGCCTGCGAAGGATTCCAGACCAAACGAGGCCAACAACTCCAGATCAATGCCTCAGGTGCTGCGAAAATGCTGGAGATTTTTCAGCGAAAATGCAGTTAAAAGGAGAAAGGAGGAGTTCAGCGTCTGGAAATATGGGGGATTTAATATGAACTGGAAGAATGAGGTCAAGAAACTATACTCAATATACATGGATATAATATGATATAATCCTTTCAGTAGCGAATGACTAGAGTACGTGGGGTAATTTTTTCTGAAAAATCATCAACATTCAGCAAGACAGGGGGGTTCAACACTTTACATGATCCTTTCCCGTCAAAGATGAAATACTCACAACCAAACGAAACATTGGTGACAGGTGCTGGATTTATTCATGAACTGAAGGAACTTGGTATTTGGGGGATGGGATTAAGTTGTCATGAATGAATAACAACGCTGAGAGTCTCAATAAAATACACAACACTGAGAATGGTTGGAAGAGTGCAAACCGGGGGGACAGTCAACAGAACCGTGCATGTAACATCATGTAACCATCAATTTGGAGAGTTCGCACCCCAATTCAAAAAATCATGCAAACGACCGCCCAGAAAGGTGAACATGAGGGTTGCATAACCAGCACCCGAACCACTAGAAACATGGCCAACCATTTTTCTTGAGCATCGCATCGCTTGGACGATTCCATCATACCCCCACAAACTGGTTGGTGGCTTGTACCCCTGCTACAGTTTGACAGCAACCAGCAAAAGATAGAGAAGTAAATCCCACAAAAACAGTGGTTTACTTTTTTCTTGGGGGGTTACTATGTATCCCTTTCACAGCGTTTCTGTGGCAGTCCCAGATACAAAGGCAAAGCAACCCATCGGGGCCTGCCATTGGTGACTAGGGATCAAAAACTCCGCTGGTTTTCACATCAAAACAACTGATGGTCATGGATGTTTTTCTCCCCTATGCACACACATATATATATATATTACCACTATATTTAAAATTATTTGAATATACTATTAGAAAACTAAAAGACCCATACATAGTATTTTATGAATATGAAAATCATGCGTTTTGATCCATCTGCATATCGCAACTTTGTTGACAACATTCCACTACTCCCTTGCTCTTTCCGATTGATGGTTCTATTGCCAAAAAACGCCCCGACCAAACAGTTTGTGAACAAAATGGGTAAAGAAGCGACTACAGTGGAAAATGACCAAATGGGGAGATACTAGCATGAGTATGCAAGAACATGGGACATAAATCGGTAACCGAATCAACTGGTCAAAATATGTCAAAATCATCTAAATTACCATGCACTCATCTAGAACTGGTAACACATCCACCCTTGATTTCTCCATTTCCAGATCATCTCCTTCGTGAAAACCGATTTCCATGGCTGCATCAGTTTAGATACCCGGGAATGAAAAATGGCTGGAAAATCATGGAAAATCATCCATTCACAAATTATTTCCCCGTTAAAACGTTGAGGGATTTCCCCCATGTTCAGATGACACCAACGGGTGCCTGCCGTGACCGTGGAGGGGTTGCAACGGTCATTTCGCCAGGCGGAGCGTTCGCCAAAGTAATCCCCGCGTCGCAGTGTGGCCAAGAGCTTCCTAGGTGGGCCATGCTAGGGGCGTGAAATGGCAATATGGATATTAAGGGGATATCAGTGGGATATTCCATCTATAATGGATATGGAATGGGAACTAAATGGGATATCAGTGAAAGATCCAAATATCCCATTTCTAATGGGGATACTGTGGGAAATAAGTAACAAACTAATGGAATTTATAAATGAGAGATAAATGGGGATAAGCTGGTTTATAGCCGCATCTAGCCAGTCCAATATATCTACCACAATCCCGACTTTATTTTTTCAACCAACTTCTAAACGAACTTAGCTAAGTAGGGGGGGGCCCTTTGTAGGTTGTAATTTATGTGGTAAACCCAGCAATAAACCACCTCCAATTTCAGAAAAATTGGATAAAATTGGTGGTTTTTGAAGCCTCCAAAATTGGTTTCTTATTGTTGGCCATTGAAGACCCTCCAATATTGGTGGTTTTTGAAGACCATAACTATTAATACTCAATAAATAAGCCACTAATAGGCATTCAGCAGCAACAGCTAGTACTGACACTGAATATATTTCCATTAGTAAACGCTAAGCATTAAAAGGCATCTAGCAATACTCTCTGGTAATATTACGCAATACCTTCTGTTGTTTTTTAACATTAATAATCCCTTCTTCCTAACCAGAAACCATGGTTTAGTACTGGGTTTCCACATTTTGGGGACCATTTAGGAGGTGTTTGATATTAGGGGGATGGGATTAACCATTACTGATGACCATTCATGAAAGTGATTAATAGAAAATATCACTGATGACCATTAATATTCTGACCATTTTTTGACCTTTTCATATTGCCGATGACCATGAATGTCGGGAAAACAATGTCATAAACCACCCATTTGGGAATGGTAAACATACCACCTATAAAAATGGTGAGTCATTGGGGATGGTTTATGGCATAGCTTGACCAACATGATGATCCAACCAATGTTTTAACCATAGTTATATTAACATATATCAACTATTAATGGTCTATTTTTGGTGACCACCATATTATAACCAACAAAAAACAACACCAGTCCCAAGCAGAACCGCCACGTGGCCCTCCTTTGGAGACCAGCGCGCTGCCGCGCTTCACGATGTACCACTGCGGTGTGCGACGCTGGCGCCCTTCCTACCGTTGCGTGGTGGGGTAACGGGTGGAAATCCCAAAGTTTTCCTAGGAAAAACGGTGATTTAATGTGATTTAATGGGTAGAATCATGGTTAAACCATGAAACACATGGAACATATATATCTTATCTGTATATATATATATATATACATATGAAAATATGGAATATGGGGTTGTGCAGCATCTAGGATATCATGATAATTCGATGATGTATCCCTAAGTTCAACCGTTCCAACCGTTGAACCCACTGTTTTTGATGGTAACAATCCCAGCCCAAAGCCTGGAGGAGAACATGCCCAGGGTTGAAGGAGTTCTCCCCAGTGGCATTGCGCGCCAGCTCTTGCCTCACCAGACAGGCTGCGTCCTGAGATCATAATAAACCTGGCAAGAACTAGCGGGACGTAGTAACACTTTCGATGAACTAACATAACGAATTGCCATGTTGGCGATTTCTGGAGACACTAGATACCATGCTTTTCAGATGTTTGTTTATCTCAGAATTCCCTCGCCTTTCAGAGTCCAGCAGAGAACAAAGCACTCGAACTTCTTTCAGCAGAGTATACCAACGCCTTGGCGGAGGCATCGCGTCGCGCTGAATCTGGCTGTAACTTGTGCTGTGAATCTTTTCTCTTGGTTGGTTATTTGTTGGTTCTCTGAGAAACTTGATACTTCACACACACCTGAAATCGCCCGTCTTCCTTGGGGTTTACGGTGGTTCCCTCTTTGCACACCATCATTTCTGGGGACTTTGTTGGGTCCCAGAACCTGGGAATGCCGTACAGCCATCATTTTTGGTGATCTAGCAACATGAAAGAGGTAGAATCATAGAGTATCATAGAATCATAGACACATCCGAACATATCCCAACACACAATGGGAGAAAAGAACACCCATTTATTTGGAGGATTTTCCCACGACCGATCCCACGGCGAGTGGCTCAAGCTGTTCCTTCATCACGGTCCTCGAGGCCGTCCTGTAAGGGGCGATAGGAAAGCTGGTTGTAAGAACTTTGGGAACGCCCAATTGATATTGCTTTAGGTTAGACCATGCTGGACATATCGGGACATATCTGGACATACTAGATATTCATGTGGTATCATTGCGGAATTCATAGAAAGCATATACACACATATGTATAATGTAATAGTGGCTTCAAACCCTCCAAAACCCGCCCAACGGGCCTTTGGTACTGTACGCCAAACCCAAGCTTACTTTTGGTAGCGTTCCGAAACTGCCGGATGGTGGCTTCAAACCCTCCAAAACCCGAAATACGCCAAGCTTACTTTTGGTAGCGTTCCGAAACTGCCGGATGGTGGCTTCAAACCCTCCAAAACCCGAAATACGCCAAGTTTACTTTTTGTAGCGTTCCGAAACTGCCGGATGGTGGCTTCAGTTAATTGAGAGTGGCTAACCCCCTCAATCCAATTGGGGTCGGCGGCACCAGGGCGTTAGCCCATTCTATATACATATATCCATTCTATATATTCTATCTAGCACCTCACCCAAAAATAGAACCGAAGAATTCCTACTAAAAAGGCGTCAGGCTGATACCCGCAAGAGGTTTGGTGTTTTTGGGGTGGTGGGGTGGCTGGCCAATAGCACCCATTGGTTCTAACTCCCAGACATCCTCATCCGTTGATGGAAAACCCGGTACAACTATATGTCAGGAATGGGTTCCGACTGGTTGCATAACCTTACTTTCTCATTGCGACCTCTGCCACCCCGAACAACGCTTATTCGTTGCTTCAGCTAGCTCGTTCCAACACAAACCCTTCTTGGAGCCATGGTTTCCTACAAAACAAATATGGAAGAACATGACATGGTGCACCGATGACGACAGCTGACTCTAAAATTCTAAAACACTTAGTTCGCCACGTCTCCGAAAATATCACCAAACATCAAAATGATGTAAATACTAGCAGTTGCAACTCACGACATGTCAAAGCACACACGATTATCTACCAGCCCGACTAGTACTAAAATAGTGCTACAGTAAATAACATTTCTATCCTTTTGGGGGTTGATGTAGGTCAATTATTGGATTTCTGGTGGATATATCTGAGATTCTGAGTTCGATATACCTGGGAGGGCCATCTTGAAGGCCTCTGATAAAATATTCAATTTGCAAATGATCTTCCTAGTGATGTCACTCAGCAAACACTGGGGTTCAACTAAGGTAGCAGTGTGATCAAGGCCCAAAAAGAGGATACATCACAGCAACACTATTTTTCGGAATTCACTTCGCAGAAACTGATGCAATCGCGCAATAGCTCGGATAGCAACGAATCGAGGGATAGCTGCTATAGCTTGAATCCATAGAGAACCAGGATGAGATGATGTTTCCTACATCAATTCCAGGTTTCCAACTTTTCTGCATCTTTTTGGGGCGGGGATCATCCCAATCCCAAGGTGCCTTTCTGGAGCCCATTAAATCCAAAGCTACTGGGGGATACCGTCTAAGAACTGAACATAGCTATGGAAACTCATCATTTGAAATAAGCAATAATTCATATCAAATCATCTATAAATAGGCCGTGTTCCATAGATTTCCCTACCTATGTCTTTCAAAACATTGAAATTTTGAAGCTTCCAGGTGTATGCACTGTGCACCAGACCCTCGTAGCCTTGCAAAGCACTCTTTGAAGTCCGAGCGATTGATGGCGTACCTTCGCATATTTCTGACGCAAAGAACACAAAGAAATCACGCAGAGACATGATCCTTGCGAAAAGGAACAGGGAATCACCAAGAAAAGAGAGTTTTGAAAAACAACAAAAAATGATTCTGGTCAAATATGCTTTGCTTGTCTTTTCTACTGTCTGCTTAGCGAACACATGTTTTTCCCATCCGGAAAAAAACACATACATTGTAGGCGCGCAACATAGCTTGTATATCCCCTCAAACAAATCACCATAGTATACTTATGTATACTTGGGGTGCAGCTCCATGGCTAATAATAATTCAGGACCCCCATCTCCCAACTATTCCTATTTTAACAATGGACTTTATACCAATTTCAGTCACCACCAAGTACTGCTAAATCATCCTTGGAGATGGATCTCCTCCAAAATCAACATTCCCAAACTTGGCTTCAGGGAAAACTTAAGCCAAAGTTTTCCCCTATCTTAGATGGTAAAAAACCATGGGAGACCCGGGAGATTTTCGCTGGAACCCATTGAACCATGCTACATCCCCAGTATTTCCCCATTTATCTGGTGGTTTCCATCCAATCCCGAAGTCTTCGTTCCGGGTCACAGGATCACATCGGAGTCCGTGGCTCGAAAGGTGCCCAGGTGCCGCGTGTTGCACAGCAACGAGATCTGAACGGTCAGAATCGTCAGAACGGGGGGAGATTTTGGTGGATGGAAGATTTAGCAATCAAGGTTTGAAACATTTTGAAACTGAAACCACCGTGTTTGTTGGGAGGTGAAGATATCAAGTTTGAAGATATTGCGATATGCCCCTAAGTAAGAATGAACATTTCAATTGGGAGGAAAATGGGAAGATCATCGACATTATATAATGGGGACTGTGAAATCCCAAGTCCTAGTGCTACATACCATCCCTGATATTGTCTTATTGATACATCGACTGGTCATACGATGATTGTATTGGCGATACTTACATTAATGTTAGATCCGCATCGTTCCAACACATCATGATACAGCTACAAGCTACGGCCTGTCCCTGGCATGTCCCTGGCATTGAAACCATTGGACTTTGTCAGAGTCAGGTTTTCCTTTTTTTGGTACTGTGGATGGAAGAAATCCTGCACCAGTTGGCAACTATTGGCAACTATGAAGCACTGTAAATAATGGGATTCTAATGGGATAAACCATCTGCTGTTACCAACTGGTGCAGGATTTCTTCCATCCACAGTATATCCCTTTCGGAGAATCCTAGGTCCTAGGATTCCATAACAGGACCACCGGTGAACCATTGGCTGGAGATATGGCTATCACCTGCTATCACCATTTTGTGAATACCTCCAGATTCTCCCAGAGTATGCCATTCTTATCCCCAACATTAGTTAGTTGCATGGCTGGCGGTATACCCATCCTATGATCCCATGATACCCCAACAAACCTTGGGTACCCAGCTAATATTTCCCATCTATCCAGATACCCAATTTTAGGTAGGATTCTATGATACCCACCTTGTCTCACCTGATATCCTGTGATCCAATGATGTCCAACTGATATCCGCAAAAAATCTGGTTGGTTTCATACCCCCAGATGCTTTCTTGCTCGCCATCCTCCGCGAAAGACGTGCCTCGCCAAAGACGTCGCCGGCCCTCATTTTCTGCGCGGTTTCCTGGGTCGCTGAAGGGGGTTCAAAGTTCGGGTTCTCCAAAGTGGCCGATAAGTACTGTCATGTGGGCTAGTATGGTGAGAATGTATGATCATACTCTTTCTTGATGACTATCCATCTAATGATAGTATGAACATTTAAATACTGGTAATTCATACCTAAGTATGATCATACTTTTGTGATTCTCAGTGACTGTCACATCAGAGTAATTAGTACAACATAATTACCAATAACAACTCAACAATAATAAACAATAAATGGTGACACTTTGGTAATTCGGATTTGTAGATAATCCACCTGTTCAAAGTAGGGCCCTGCGACGTGACCAACAGGACCTCCCCACAGGCTGGTAGTGAATCGTGTTCAAACCTTGAGCAACTCTGCCAAGTCCCAAAGGATTGTGTCAAAACTGTGTAGTATTCACATCTTCGTCTACATGGGTATGTCCAACGATTGTGTGTACCGTACCTCAAATTTCTGGCTATTTCAATGGGGAAAATGATGATAAACCATTGGATGTAGGGGTATCCTTTCCAAACAAACCCACCTTTCTCTTTCCTCGTTGTTTGTTGTTCTCCCCTTTGACCTTGTTTAATCTCCCCAGCTTCCCCGAGGCAATGCCCAGGGGCATCTTTGGCCAGGGCTAAATCACAAGACCTGCGAATCCAGGTGGCCGGATTGGACATCAACGAGATTTTCGAGGAAATCCATCTGAAATCCATCTGAATTCGATCATTTCTAGTGATTGAGCCATCCAACAAAATGAATCAACCATCCACATACAGTTTCCATCGCAGTTTTCGAGTGGGAAAATTTGCCAATAACCTTGACACCATTCTTCCTCCCACGATAGTGATCAGTCAAAGCAAATCAGGGAATGGCTGAACCAGTGGGGGGGAATGTGTACAAGTGATTTTCAAAATGAGGAACCCCCTTCACCATGTAGTTTCCCCACTGAAACAAAGCACACGCGGGCTGACTTTACGCCTGGCTAGCCCCTGCTTCAACGCATTTTTGCTGGTACATCATGCTGAATTGAAGCATTCCCAAGTCTTTCTATTCTGTCCGTTTTACATTGCAAACAGGCTCAGAAACTGCACATTAATTGCTTTCACTCCCACATATGGTTTGTTCAAAAATGTGGGATACCCAAAAATTGCAGACAAATCCAAGTGCCACTGCAACCCACAATAATCCCCAAGTCAACAACCAAGTCAACAACCGTCCAGGATCATGCCACTGCTCAGTTGCAGTTCATGACTGACCTTAGATACCCTCTAAGAAATTGAACATTTCTATCTTGTTGGTCTACATGCTCCCATGAAATTGTGTCAAAACATACCATCCTCCAAAAAAAAAGGACTAAAACCGTAAAACTCTCGGAATGCCATGAAAGTCCAACCCCCCTTGCAGGGTCGATTTGCTGGTGATGCTACCACTGTCGGGACCGTCTCCCAACCTGTAGATGTGTGTCCCCTTGGAGGGAAAGGTCACCACCGCCCGCGAGCGATCCAGGATGGCCTCGTTTGGCAATGCTGGGAGATTCCATGGAAGAAAACATACCACCTGGCTTTGCCTATCTTTTTCAGGGGGTACCCAAATTTTGCTGCAATTTTCCTGATTTTGATGAGCCAGTGTGGTTCTTGGATTGATTTTAACTAGCTGTGATGGCAACTGCAGTGATAAATTAACACCACCAAATGGGTAATACCGCATGTGTACATGATGTATAACTATCTAGATAATGCGACATATATTATAGATCACCAACAGCGTATGCATATGGCATGTATTTTTTTTAATGAGTTGCCTAGCTTCATTGATCCATTGCGTTGTGACATAGCTTGCAGCACTGGAAGTCGGCTGGTTTTCCCACCAGGGCCACGCAACTTGCTGACCAACAGGGAGCGAATATCTTGATCTTTCTCGGATCACTTTCAGTTATACTCAAACAAAACTGTGATCTTCCAAAACGTACCTGGCTCTGAGATAGTAGATTTTTGTTTGTCCAAAAATGGGGTGACATCCATAAAGATCTATGAAAATCCCATGCCTTTATCATCATTTTCCCCATGGGCCCCATGGCTCATTGGTATTTGGCTGGTATGGCACAGATTTTTTGAGACACAGCCAGATGAACTTTCTCCAGACCAAAACATGGCAAGTCCAGCCGGCAATCCGACCGAAGGTCCTGCCTGCACGCGACCGACTTCCGTAGACTCCTCGCTCTTGAAGCGGAACATCCATCCTGCACACAGGAGACCGAAGCTGACCTCTTTCTTACCACTCAGTGACAGATATGGACACAGCTGTAAGAAATAGTCAATTACACTTATGGGGTTATAAATCTAAGTGGATTACAGAGATATGTGTATTATCATAACAGCAAAAAACTATACTCACATAAAAAAAAACCAATAGTATTATCACATATTATCAATAATACTCATGACAATAAACATGTGAATATAAAACGTGGGTCCCTGACACTTGTCATGTACCAATCGAATCATGGATCCACCTGTGAAGCGTCAACACTGGAACTGGAGTACGCCCGGAAAATGGCAATTTTTGGGCCAGATTTTCACGAATCCACATTTCTCAAAAAAGAACATGGCACAAATGTTCCTTGTCATTTCAAAAATCGTCTAGCACACACACATATATATATATATATGGTCCCCCCCCAAAAAAAAACCTATGTTTCTTCATTTTTCCTTGGTATTTACAGTGTTTTTAGCATATTTTGAGGGAATATTTTTTATATGTTTTTTTAGAACAAATTTGGACCTAGTTTTGAGGGATAATGCTATATATATCTATATATGTATATATATATATACACTTCCATGTACTTAGGGGAAATTTTCTCACAGTGCGTTTGCAAACGTTTGCAAACGACCCTTGGAAGTAAGAAGTAAGAACTCTCAGAAAACTTCTTACTTCCCAGGCCCCCTTGGAAGTAAGAAGTAAGAAGTAAGAACTCTCAGAAAACTTCTTAC
>BGPT01001076.1:0-2500 GCA_003297045.1 Symbiodinium sp. clade C Y103
GTTGCAAATACAAGGCAAACGGGGCCAGAGCATAAACCCAAAAAAAATTCCAAAACCTGTCCCAAAAAAAATTCCAAAAACTATTCCACACCCATATTGGTAGTCTTGATTTACCATTAGCGTGTAGCCCGTACGGGCCGATACTAAGTGTTTGCTGCGTATGGGCACCATGTTTTGGGGGTCGCTACTGCTGCTTATTCCTGAATCTTCAGGCAATGCAACAAATGATGCAGCAGATGCAGAGGCAGATTCAACAACTCCAAAGTCAGATTGAGACCCTTGGCAAACGGATAAAATGTATATGAATATGATTAATATTGTTTCATGACATTTCATGATGTCCAAATTGGAGGTGTGATTGCTTCAGCATCTTGAAGGTAGGGTGCGCATGGGTGCACTAGCCGAACCATGTTGAGTTCGGGATTGGCAGTTTTGTACCAGACATTCGTAAAGATGAGACACTTGAGACGTCCAAAGAGAAAAAGGTTTCATGTTGGAACAAAATGCACTGGTAACATCTAGGAGCCTCGATGCAGGGCAAACGTGTATAAGTCTGAAAGATATTCATAGGAATCAATGTAACTTTGTTTCATGATTCATGTTGCATTAGTTTGCTATATAATGTTACATATATATATATATATACATACATTATTGTGAATTGTTCATAGATGGTAATGGTGTTTGTTGCAGGTTTTTGTTCGTTTCCCCAATCAGAAGCAACCGCAGGGTTCTGTGCATTTTTCCTTTCAGAGGAACCATGAGGAGCAGATCCCAGCACCCAAGAAATCCAAGGCCGAAGACTTCGTGTCAGACTCCAGAGATCTTGTCTGTTGGAGACGTTGTATACAGACAAGGCAGGCGTGCAATCGGTGCAAATTGAAATGACGCCACAGGTAGTTTCATCAGAGTTCAATTCAAGGTATATATAAGAATGAAGTATATATATATATAATGAAGGTTACAAAGTTTAGATAGTTCAGCCAGAAGACTTTGTCAGGTTACAGATGGGTACAGTGTACAGCAAAATAGCAGCAAATGTATCCAGAAAGTGAATCACTTGGTTCAGTGACAAGACTTCTTGAATTTATCAATATTTCTCAATCAATACCGCAATCTTCTCCCTCCACCTTCAATTCAGCCATGTTTGTGGCCAGGGTTCGCAGGGAAGGGTTTCCACAGAAACAGCCCACGAAATGATACGACATGGTTGAGTATTTTGCATACAGTATGTTTGAGTTATGTGGTGTTTGCCAATTTTCCCGGCCTTTGCAACTGATGCGTAGTTGTGCAATCAGCATCAATCAGCTTCCCTGATTTGCAGCTGCAAAATGGGCAGACACTCGTTCATTTGTTTGGATGAATTCCTGCAACTGTTCGGCTCCAAATGTGCCGCAGGCAAAAGCTGGATTGTATGCCCATATTGGATCATATTGGCAAATGGTCACGCCACAATTGATAAGGCATATTAAGGCATTATATATAATGGCCAACATTGGCCAAAGTACCGTAAGGATTCGCCCGATTCGCCATGGCACAAATGATGCCAGGATGCCATGTAGACACAGGCTAAGAACATCTAAGAACCGTCGAACAAAGTCGAACAAAGTCAAACAACTCTGTCAGCACGTCACTTTAGCCGATGCAACATGATGGAATATTTGACATGATTTGACTGATTTTGACTCCAGGCCAGCTGGCTTCTGTTGTGGCTGTGGACCACAGCCTCTCTCCACCTAGCTACGTGGTGCGCATGGCACAGAGTGGTGATGAGGCTGGCTAGACCTGGCTAGACCTGGCTAGACCTGGCTAGAGGCTCATGAAATCTAACGAACATGGGAGAAAAAGAAGGATAGGAAAACAGGAAAAAGGATGAAAAAGGTTCCAAAGATGTCACGACAATCTCGCAACAGTCGATCGTTTTTCAGTGCAATGCAGTAAATTGAGTTATATAAGAGCCCACCCTTGCATACATGTGTCAATCGATTCTTTGTGGTTCTACTTTCTTTGTATTTCCCTTCTGGCTAAGTGGGCTGCAGAATCTCAAGTCAATTGCAACACGCTGCTCGCATTTTTTGGCTTGAAGTGCATGAATTCTCCCGGACACAAAGTTGCGACCCCAAACATGCTCCCTACAAGAAGGGACATGGGAAAGAGGAGGTCAAGAGGTTCTCAAAGAACTGCACTTTTTGTGTCCGTGATTGTGGCCGCGATGAATGGCAGCAATGCGGAAGTGACAGAAGTGACAGTGAGCTGTACAGAAATGCCCACGTTTCCTGGAGGCTGCAATCCGGATGTCGTAGTTGGCGCATGTTTCTCAACAGAAGCCAACGTGAATTGGGCGTGTGGGGCCTCGGTGAACACCGACTGCCGCAGAGTTCGTTTGCCACCAGGCCAAAGTCACCGACCAAATCTCCGGCGCAACTATGATGGTTATTGCAGTTTCCGTGAGACAGCAACACGGACTACTAGCACGGAAACCAGCAGTACAGCAACTAGC
>BGPT01001076.1:7500-13908 GCA_003297045.1 Symbiodinium sp. clade C Y103
ACAGGATGAGAGGTGCAAGGCTTGATTTTTTTGAGAGACTTGAAATCTCTTGAAGTCAGAAGAACATAGTTTAGGTCATGCATGGATGCATCATAGAACATCTCATAAAACAACCACTTAAAAAAAAACACTTCCATCTCACTCGCCCAACTGCTTGCGAGGACGCACTACCGCAGATGCCACGGCTAGTAGAGGCGGCAATCTGAACAGTCGCAGTGCGCAAGAGGCTAAAGGTTTTACAAAGCAATGATTCATTTGTGATTCATTTGTGATCGTTGAGAGGTCTTCCCACATGGGGCAGGTATAGGTATAGTATGGTGATATCATATCAGTGATATCACATATTTATAAATACAAAAAAATACAAATAAATAAATAAATATATGTATATATATATATATGTATATTATGTATAAACATATAAAAATGTATAAACATATAAAAATGTATAAACATATAAAAGTATATATATATTGTGCTTATTGATCCCATATGACTATCTATCTATCTATCCAAATTCCTTGGAGCCATGAGAAGTGAGATAGAATGACTTGCACAGAGACGAAGGAGGGTTTTGAAATCGGTTGGCTTTAAGATTGCAAGCAAATGCCGTCGAATTTCGTACAAAGACTGCCCCTGCGACATCCATGCAAAGACTGCAATCTGATTCCCCACCTGCCAGGTGAGGGTCTCTAAATTTTATCAGAGCTGCATCCCGCCTCGACCTCGTAAGTACTCCTCCGCGTCGTCCACGGGGAGCTCCAGATCTCAGTGCGCACTGCCGGGCCCCAACTGCGAGCGCCAGATCTCAGTGGGCGCTGCCGGACCCCAACTGCAAGCGGAAGATGTCAGATAGATAGAATGTCAGAATAGATGTCAGATAGAATGCCAGACAGACTGTCAGAAAGAATGCCAGAATAAATGCCAGAAAGAATGTCAGATAGAAGGTCAGAATATTTATCCAGTATATACTTCCAGATGGTATGTCAGAACCTATGTCAGAATAATGTGTCAGGGTGGGGATCACTCGAAAAAGGTAATTTTTATTTTGGCATCACTCAGCTCTTGAGGCTTGTTTTGCAGCGCCTTTGTATATAATCGCTGGGTTCCTTCGATTTCAAAAACATTTCAGCTGACTCACTAGTAGCTTCCGGCATACATTAGTAGCTTCCAGCATGTTCAACAACTGCAGCAGTTACTTGTAGGTCATGTTGAGGAGCATTCAACAGGGATTGGAGGGCTGGGGCAGAAATGAACGGCTGCTTGTTGGAAAATATGCATTGGCTGTGAAGCAGAGTCAAAAAGTATAGGACAGGCTTGACTTGATAGCCCAAAGTGAGGGATTGGCAAACTTGGGGTTGCTTCCCGATTGCTTGAACTGCATAGTTGGTTCGTGGATGTTGGTGGTTCCGATGATGTTCATTCTGCAACATCCTTGACCCGCGCTTCGTTGCACTTTATCAAAAGCATCAAATTTGGGGCAGCATCATCTGCAGGGCCTGCACACTGCGACTGAGATGGGGCCGGACATGAGACTTGAAGGTGGATGTGACTATCGTGAGCCATGGTTGGAGATAGATTCATGGAAGTGTTGTGAAATGCCACGATGAAAGAACCTATGTTATGGAAGTTTTGCTTAGAGATGTTTAAATGCCCTTCATACTTGTAGCTTGCCTTGCATGTGTTGCATGTTGCTGGCGGTCCAATGGCATCCAAGTCTCATCGATGTTGATACACTCTCAGACAAGATGCACCCTGTGCAAGAGAGACTAATGCAGTCAAGATGTGGAGACCTAGGACAGCAAGAGAGAGATTCAAGAAGAAATTTGTCTTCAGAAGTTGCAATGGAGAAGCTGTGGATTTGGTTTTGATTTAACTCAACTGAGGAGCGACCATGGGCAGCGATGCAGGCGTTTCAGCAAACGCCAGAGATACATTCCTTGCCTCCATACTCACAGCAATTTCAGCACAGGGCTCAGTACGGAGCATTGGCAGACTTTCATTTGTGTGTGTGTGTTTTATTTACATATGTCTCCGCCTTTATCCGTTTGGAACTGCAGACATCCCTGTAGCTGGAATTTGATGGGATGTAAAGATACCCTTGCCGTCATTTGTCATCAAATTGATCATGCTGCTTTGATTGTTTGCATGGGCCCCTGCCACTGGACTTCCCTGGTGTGTTGCAGAGGCTGCAGATGTTGCAGCAGATGCAGCTGCAAAGCGTGCAGAAGTGTCAAGAGTCACTCGCCATGACAGAATGTTGGTTGATCATGTTTGATAGGTTCCTGTTGCATTTGTTTGCTTGATAGCTGACACTTGCAATTGATTCAGTCAAGAGTTGAAAAGGTTTATGATGGACTTTGATGGTTTGTAGTGGACTTCACGTAGTCTTTGGACCATGAGAAAAACGAAAAATGAACAGATGATGGTTGGCCCTTGCTCTTGCCATCTCTTGCCGTTTTTTCCTCATCCTTTGGATCCTTTGGCTCTGTTCAGCTCTGTTCACGGGTGACGCAGAGGTCCAGGCCATCGGCATGCGAGCCTCTCGAGCCTCTCGAGCCTCTCGATTCTTTGCAAGGCTTGTTTTGGGAAATCACAATGTGCCAGGAGTACATTCGGAGTACATCCAAACATATCCAAACCATCCCAGACCTCCCCATACCAGCCCTGTTTAAAGTTTATATTCTTCATATTTCTGCTATGTTGTTCTTGTTCTCTTTTGATTCCGCATTTGTGACCTGTGATGTTTCACTTCACTGAGTCTAGTGCCACCTCCTTGTGGTGACACTGGTTGTGCTCTGTTGTGTAGCCCTCAAGCAACATGTGTTTCTCGCATGTTTATCCATTCAACTCAGGAACTTGATCATGGAATCTCCCAAGTTGCAGACAAATGCACATAAAGGATAAAGGTATGGTGTGACATTCAGGGTTGCTCCTTGTGCTCCTTGCATCAAAGTGGCTTTGATGCTTTCCAGTACATACTCGTAGTATGATTCTTAAGGAACATGGTGCGAGCTAGTGGCTAGTGGTCTTTTTTTGCAGCAGGATGCCAGACATAGGTCATAGTAGAGATTTGTAGTACTCCAGTACTACACTGTTGTACCAGTTGTACCATGTTGTACCATACATTGTAGCCTATTGCCAGTGAACCGTTCAACCATTGAATCAACTCACTCATGGGTAGCTACTTTGTTTCTTGCGCCCATAAAGTGTTTTGTCAGGTAACGAATACCCGAAGAACTATGCACTCCAAGCATTGACAGAAGCACTGGATCGAGCAGAGGCGAGAGTTTGTTCAGCGGAGTATGGAAAAGCAGGAACAAGATTAGAGACTTACGAAATCTTACGAACAAACAAGTCAAATTACTGGCTTCGAGTAATCCCCACCATGAGTATGATACGGATTTTGTCATTCTTTCTGGCAAAGCTTTCTGGCAGGGAAGAGGAGGAGAGGACAACTCTGATGAAATCTAGGGACCTTCGGTCTCTAGATTTCATCAGAATTGTCCTCTCCTCCTCTTCCTCTTGGCATTCTATCTGACATTTTCTCTGACATATGCTCTGACATTCTATCTGACATTCTTTTTGGCATTCTTTCTGGCATTCTATCTGGCATTCTATCTGGCATTCTTTCTGGCATTCTATCTGGTTTTCTTTTTGGCATTCTTTCTGGCATTCTATCTGGCATTCTTTCTGGCATTCTATCTGGTTTTCTTTCTGGCATTCTATCTGCATTCTATCTGGCATTCTATCTGGCATTTTATCTGGCATTCTTTCTGGCATTCTATCTGGCATTCTTTCTGGCATTCTATCTGGCATTCTATCTGACATTCTTTTTGGCATTCTATCTGGCATTCTATCTGGCATCTAGTCTGGCATTCTATCTGGCATTCTATCTGGCATTCTATCTGGCATTCTATCTGGCATTCTATCTGGCATTCTATCTGAGATTCTTTTTGGCATTCTATCTGGCATTCTATCTGGCATCTAGTCTGGCATTCTATCTGGCATTCTATCTGGCATTCTATCTGGCATTCTTTCTGGCATTCTATCTGACTTTCTTTCTGGCATTCTATCTGACATTCTATCTGGCATTCTTTCTGGCATTCTATCTGGCATTCTATCTGACATTCTTTCTGGCATTCTATCTGACCCACTGGGATCTGGAGCTCGCGGTTGAGGTCCGGCAGTGTCCACTGAGATCTGGATCTCGCGGTTGAGGTCCGGCAGTGCCCACTGGGATCTGGAGCTCGCGGTTGAGGTCCGGCAGTGCCCACTGGGATCTGGAGCTCGCGATACTGGGATCTGGAGCTCGTGGTTGAGGCCCGGCATTGCCCACTGGGATTTGGAGCTCGCGGTTGAGGTTCGGCAGTGCCCACTGGGATCTGGGGCTCGCGGTTGAGGTCCGGCAGTGCCCACTGGGATCTGGAGCTCGCGGTTGAGGCCCGGCAGTGCCCACTGGGATTTGGAGCTCGCGGTTGAGGTCCGGCAAGGGGCTCGCGGTTGAGGTCCGGCAGTGCCCACTGCGATCTGGAGCTGGCGAGGTGGCATGTTTCTCATCATTGAAGCAAAACATTCATCTGAGACCAACTGCCATTGTAATCCTACACATGTTGGCGTTGGCCCCAGCAGCTCACTATAGCTTATTCGCATTCCTCAAAGCAGCCTCCATGGTACCTGCTGAGCTTTGGCGCCCGGTTCAAGGTTGAAATGCTTTCCGGACGTCAACGTCACTCTGACGTGTCGGAAGTCATGCAATGTGGCTTTGAAACCTGACTGCATTTTCCAAGCCCGAATTAGTGACCTCTCGTGGATTGTCGTTGATATACAGATTCCAAGGGGCTGGACAGTAGAATGATGTACAATGCCCTTTTGCTGTGTGACACCAACGGCGCTAAAGTTGACGACGTACTGTATGGCATATGGCAGACTTTTGGATCTGTTGGGTTGTTTGGTTGAAACAGTCGGAACAGTTGAAACAGGTCAGATCATGTAAAATCCGCAAAGACAAAGACGAAACAATTGAAGTCTCTTCCCTTGGGCAAGAGCGTGTCAGCAAACGGATGCCGAAAGGTCNAACAGGTCAGATCATGTAAAATCCGCAAAGACAAAGACGAAACAATTGAAGTCTCTTCCCTTGGGCAAGAGCGTGTCAGCAAACGGATGCCGAAAGGTCCAATGATTTCAAGTGATTGAAATTGAAATTGAGCCAATTGCTATCAATTGCTTGTGTCTGAATTAATATGAAATTATGTTGCATGAGCATGCATGAGCCAGCCAGCCTTCATGCGCAGATGCTTGAGCCACAGACAATGTCAATCCTAGAGGACATTGTTGCACTATTTGACATGGGCAGACCAATTCTACCTTCAGAAAAATGATGAAAAATGCATTGGTCGTGGAGATCAAAGAAGTCAGGACATGCCCAAGACTTGAGAACATTTTGATGACCTATATTACATACGGTTTGACCGGTCGTGGCGCCGCTGTTGCAGCTGTAATTTCTATTCAACGACTGTCAGGAAGGCTCTCAATTTAGCCCCGGCGGGAGACAAAGCTCGAACTTTGCTCTGAAGGCCCATGCGGGACACATGCAAAAGGGTCTCTCACGCAAATCGAATCAAGACAGATCAANTTAGCCCCGGCGGGAGACAAAGCTCGAACTTTGCTCTGAAGGCCCATGCGGGACACATGCAAAAGGGTCTCTCACGCAAATCGAATCAAGACAGATCAAAACAGGTTGTTTGCTTTGGTTTCACTGTGATGACATTCGTGGATAGAGTCGGGAATAAGAG
Source organism: Symbiodinium sp. clade C Y103 (assembly GCA_003297045.1). Taxonomy (NCBI): domain Eukaryota; class Dinophyceae; order Suessiales; family Symbiodiniaceae; genus Cladocopium; species Cladocopium sp. clade C. The sequence goes on from BGPT01001076.1 coordinate 13,296, forward strand.
AAGAACAGGTATTCTAACCTATTTGACTTTCAATTTTTGACACAATCTGCGGGTTTCTGGATAACTATGGAGTGAGTTGATCTCGCAACCGGAAGACTTTACGGTGGCTAATGAAGCAGGCAGCGACAGAAGCATTGAGCCGTGCGTTGGATGACAAGCCCAAGTCCGACTGTGACAAGGCATTTCACTCAGGGAACACAGGGGCAGCACTTGAAACTGACGTACTTTTGATACTTTTTCCATTTTTTCCGCTCGTTTCCTTGGCTTGTCTTTTCAAGCCTTTGTTCCAGATCTCAGCTTCCACTTGTTTATAGAAAATAGTAAGAAATTGCCCAGGTTGTAGCGAAGAGGGGAATGCAGAATCCAAGAACAACCAAAACAAGAAAGGGGAGCACAAAGCCAGAGCTCAAAAATGCTCAAAATACTTCAGAATCTGGCATGTCTCGTTGAGCTGTTTAGCACAAACTTGGCAGAAATTTAGCACAGATTTGGAGGTTGAAAGAGGTTGAAGACTTTGAAAGCTGTTGAAAATCTTGTAGCACAGCTGTCAGACCTGACGTTGGGCAGGAAATCGATCGTAGCCTGCTGACAGCCTTGGGTTTGCGACAGAATC